>JADBJO010008672.1:81852-92927 GCA_016801955.1 Conus betulinus
TGAAAAGGTTTTCATGGAGTCTGCTGTGAGATGCTTATGTCTCTCATCATGCAAGTACCCACACTCTAAAACAACATCTTTCACAGTGAGTGGTACATGACATAGAATGCACCACGGAGTTTCTTCACTTGTTGAAAGATAAGAATGGGTGTAAAAGGAGTGGCCTGTATGCAAACGGCACAAGACTGTTTTTTCTTCCTCACGGCCGCCCCTGGTACATGGTAAACGCACTTTCAGGTTTGGACGAATTTGAAACAGTTTGTTATCCGCCAGCGTATTCCCTTCCCTTTGCCAGAGGTCTTTGACGTAAGCATAGGCTTTGGGTTTCAGATCAATGTGCAAAAATAGACAATCTACTCAACTCCTACAAAGAGATGAAGAGCAAAATCGTTTTGGAAGTCTGTTTCTTTCAGAAAGGAATGCCAAACAGGAAAGGTCAGGGGGAGGAAAGACAAGCTGCATGATTATTAATTTGTCACGAAACATTGTTTGGCGGCTGGCATGTAACACGCCTACCTCCCCTATCACACTGTCCCCAAACAAAGACAGCTGGCGGAAGCTTTCAAAGAGCCGCCAGACTTCATTATGGCCACCATAAAGGGAGATAAAAGGTATTTTTTGTTGAAGTAATGTCCCTTGTGTGTCTCTGTTGTCTTAGCTTTGAGGTTTTGGAGGGGATTCTGTGCAGTGACGAATTTTTTTTCCCCCCACAGACTGGTGAGACCGTGTCTGATTATACCACCCTTCACTTGAAAAGGATGCAAATTCTCTCTCTCTCTCTCTCTCTCTCTCCTCTCTCTCTCTCTCTCTCTCTCTCTCTCTCTCTCTCTCTTCTCTCTCTCTCCTCTCTCTCTCTCTCTCTCTCTCGCTGTGCGCGCAGCGCGCCCCAGCGAGCTTTTGTCAAGTGAAAATGTATTAATGTATGTAGGTGCCCCGTGTATGTATGTACGCTCTTGTTTATGCCATGTATATATTTGTTCGTGTTTATTTGTGGAAAGTGGTGTGTCTATGCATGTGTTTGTGTGGTGTGTGTGTGTGTGTGTGTGTGTTGTGTGTGTGTGTGTGTGTGTGCGCGCGCGCGCGCGCGCGAGTGTGTGTGTGTGTGTGTGTGTGGTGTGTGTGTGTGTGTGTGTTGTGCGCGCGCGCGCGCTGTGCTGTGTGTGTGTGTGTGGTTGTGTGTGTGTGTGTGTGTGTGTGTGTGTGTGTGTGGTGTGTGTGCTTAGAACCGCGCGCAAGCGAGGTGTGTATGCATGATAAACAGAGAGAGAGAGAGAGAGAGGAGAGAGAAGAGAGAGAGAGAGGAGAGATAAAGAGAGAGAGAGAGAGAGAGAGAAAGGAGAGAGAGAGATAGAGAGAGAGAGAGAGAGTGTGTGTGTGTGTGTGTTTGCGCGCGCGCGCATGTATGTATGTTTGTATGAAAAGTCTATGAGTATGGGTTCAGTTACGTATGTGTGCATCTCACAGAGAGAGAGAGAGAGAGAGAGAGAGAGAGAGGGTGGGGGGGGGACACTGACAGATAGACACACAGACACACAGACACACAAACACACAGACGGAGTATAAATGTGTGCATGTATGCTTGTGTGCATTTTGCGCATGCACGCCATATATGTATATGTCCGCGATTGTGCGTGCGCGCATGCGTGCGTGCGTGCGTGTATGTGTGCGTGCGTACGTGCGTGCGTGCACGTGCGTGCGTTCTGTGCGCGCGCTTGCGCTTGTATGTGTGTGTGTTGTGTGTGTGTGTGTGTGTGTGTGTGTGTGTGTGTGTGTGTGTGTGTGTGTGTTCATGTGTCTATTCTCGTCCTAATAGTCCTCTGCACCTGTGACGGTAATCCTGACAGACACATGAAGGATCCTGTTCTGTTGTCAGAGGCTGTGCCCCAATGAAGCAGGAAGGATCCTATTCCTGTTGTCAGAGGCTGTGCCCCAATGAAGCAGGAAGGATCCTATTCCTGGTTGTCAGAGGCTGTGCCCCAATGAAGCAGGAAGGATCCTGTTCCTGTTGTCAGAGGCTGTGTCCCAATGAAGCAGGAGGGATCCTGTTCCTGTTGTCAGAGGCTGTGCCCCAATGAAGCAGGAAGGTACCTATTCCTGTTGTCAGAGGCTGTGCCCAATGAAGCAGGAAGGATCCTGTTCCTGTTGTCAGAGGCTGTGCCCCAACGAAACAGGAAGGATCCTGTTTCCTGTTGTCAGAGGCTGTGCCCCAACGAAGCAGGAAGGATTCTGTTCCTGTTGTCAGAGGCTGTGCCCCAACGAAGCAGGAAGGATTCTGTTCCTGTTGTCAGAGGCTGTGCCCCAATGAAGCAGGAAAGATCCTGTTCCTGTTGTCAGAGGCTGTGCCCCAATGAAGCAGGAAAGATCCTGTTCCTGTTGTCAGAGGCTGTGTCCCCAATGAAGCAGGAAAGATCCTGTTCCTGTTGTCAGAGGCTGTGCCCCAATGAAGCAGGAAAGATCCTGTTCCTGTTGTCAGAGGCTGTGCCCCAATGAAGCAGGAAGGATCCTATTCCTGTTGTCAGAGGCTGTGCCCAATGAAGCAGGAAGGATCCTGTTCCTGTTGTCAGAGACTGTGCCCCAATGAAGCAGGAAGGATCCTGTTCCTGTTGTCAGAGACTGTGCCCCAATGAAGCAGGAAGGATCCTGTTCCTGTTGTCAGAGACTGTGCCCAAAATGAAGTAGGACCCTGCTCATCAAACTGTGGATAAAAGAACTGGACGAGGGTTGGAAAATTCCCACAGCTATATTTCGGTCCGTCAGGGGACAATACTCTTTTTAGTGCATTGAGAGGAACCAAGAATCGAGAAATGCAGTCAGAAAAGATTTCCTTTTTCAGCTTCTACTGAGCTTCTAAAGACAATGCTTATCTTGTTTCAGACAAGATGAGGAGAGTTTTAAATAGGAAAAAACAAAAAGCTGAATCAGAGACCATATTTTCAACGTTGTAGTGGGAGCTTTATTATTACTGTGGTCGTTACTGTTTTAGGGTTTTAAAAACCCTCTCTCTCTTATTTATAAACAAAAATGAAGTATGTTGATGAAAAGGCCATACACCTCAGGTTTGTGTACAGTTTTCTTTTGGGAGTAGGGCAGCCGACAAACTTGGCGACTAACAAGGACAGGGAATAGGATGGGTCATGGGACACAACTCTGAGGAACATTCGTTGTAACAGAGGACATATCTGACAGACATCACTTTCTCATTAACTCAAGGACACCACACACACACACACACACACACACACACACACACACACACACACACACACACACACACATGTAACTCGGGATTTTCATGACTGTGTGTGTGCACGCGCGTAAGTGTGTATGTATGTCAGCGTGCACACGCGGTCGCATCTCCTTCGAGCGCCCGTGCACATTTTCTCTTTCAGTAAAACACAGCGAGATGCTCACATACCTGACACAACACGTACTCGCATCTTCAAATTCTCGACACGTGACGCCCACTAACACCTGGCACTTATCGCCTTGAAGATAACCCCCCAATCTGAACCAAAGATTAGACTTGGGAGGGTGGTGGAGGGGAAGAGGGTGGTGTGCGAGATGGGGGTGGAAGTGGGGATAGAGGGGGGGTGTGGATGCTAGTGTGTTGGCGCTGTGTGAACGACGAAAGGAATCCGAAGTAAGGGACGCTACTGCTTTGATCTCCCACTTCATCGCCCCTACAACCGCTCTTTCCCCTCTCCATCCTGTTGGCCTGTCGCTCGTCTTAGCTCGCCACAAATCCTCACTCCCGATCCCATCAGCTGGACCAGATCAGATCATAATAGCTTCACCCACTGGGCAATGGACTTGGCGGTGGAGGAGAATTCGAAGGTGTAGGTCTTATCGCTCTGTGATTCAGCCAACGTGTTTCTCAGGGTACACCGGCGATACTTATCGCCCCCAATCCTTCCTTTGTAGGCGGAGCGACAGATGGAGGTATTTTCCCCCGTTCACTGTGACCATCTGAAGCTAAACACCTGAGCAGTTACCGGCCTTGTTGAGAATTTAATCTTTAACGACCTCCCTCGGCGGTTTGAAGGAGGAAAAAAAAAAAACTTGGGACACGCGCAGATTTTCTTTCAGCGAGGATGGTGTCATGAGAACTACCACTCTAAATATAGAAAGAATTCGCAGCTTCAAATGGTTGTGCAGTGTGGAAATGGGGAGGTACGAAACCCCAAGAAGTCGTGGTGAAAACAGGCAGAAATGTTCCTGCTTTTTCACCAAGAACGACATGGCACTAAAAGATGTCTGCTAGTGGTTTGGGGAGCTTTTTTTTTCCGGCATGGCTCTCAGTGTGTTCGATGGCACTAAAAGATGTCTGCTAGTGGTTTGGGGAGCTTTTTCTGGTATGGCTTTCAGTAAAGGCTGTTTACAATTATTACATTGGCACTTTCTTTTTTTCTAGAACAGGTGTATACCCACCCCACCCCTCCCCCAGAGAGAGAGAGAGAGAGAGAGAGAGAGAGAGAGAGAGAGAGAGAGACCTCAGTCTTCTTCTTTCAGCATAGAAGTGAATGGACAGCAGCTGAGATTAAAAAAAAAATGGCCACACGAGGCGTTCTCCGTAATCTGTCCTTGATGTTAAGGGCTCTGAGAACGAGGACTGCGTCGACGTCAAGGTAGACAGCCACAGGCCGTCTGCAGAATTCTCCAAAGAACACGCTACGAGGGCAACAAACTCCAGGCATTTGCCCTGTGACTTCTGCGCTAGAATGTAAACGCCGCGTGCAAGCCCCACAATCATCTGGGGCTACCCATTATGGTGTAGAGGCTAAAGAAGAGAAAAAGAAGTACGAGCGGTCTTTAAGTACTAAAGTCTGACCTCTAAACTCATCAAGGTTCAGTAGACTATTTGTTGCTATTGTTGTTCTACTTGTCGTCGTCGTCCTCCTCCTCCTCCTCTTGTTAATGTTGTTGCTGTTGTTGTTGTTGTGTCGTGTTGTTGTTGTTGTTGTTTGTTGTTCTTCTTCTTTCTTCTTCTTCTTCTCTTCTTCTTCTTCTCTCCTCCTTCCTTCCTTCTCCTTCTTCTTCTTCTTCTTCTCCTTCTTCTTCTTCTTCTCCTCCTTCTTCTTCTTTCTTCTTCCATTATTGGTTTGGTTTGAGAGTGGTTGGAGCACCACACTGAAGAACAGTTCTCCAGGCTCCTCCAGTTTCGTCGATTTGTGTTAAGACTTCGGTCTCTTGCATGCGGTATCCTAATCAGGTCTGCAATGTGGGCCATCCATCTTTTTTATTTTGTTTCTCCCCATACCGCCTTCCTGTAAGGGACCATACTAGCATCTACACGCGATACTAGGTTTTTTCCGCAAGAAAACAGATCTTATACCCGGAAGGAAATACCGAAAAGAGGGAAAACATTCATTATCCTGTGCACCAAACTCTTTTTCTAAGGATCACAACTTGCCTCTTTTCCTGATGATAATACTGCTTTGTCCCTGTTGCTACCCCAAGATCATGATTACTTTATTATTTTTTGGATAATAACTAACTATGCTCGTTTTTCGTGAGGAAAGCAGGCATCATCGCGAAAGCACCTATGATCGCTGTTTACCATAACAATGTTCACCATAACAATGTTTGCCATAACAATGCCTGTCATAACAATGTTTGCCATAACAAAACAGCATATGCACAGATGTTATTGGTATACGGCGAAAGAGAAAAACATTTATTATCCTAAAGATCACATACATTTTCCAAGTAATTACAACTGTTTCGTTGTTTGACCTTAAGGATATCAACTGTTTACCCTGCACATATAAGGAAAACGCGCTTGTGGTCCCTTAGCATAAGACCGATATATGGGTTTCCTTGGAAAACTGGAAAAAAAAAACCACGTGGGAACCCAATTGAATTTCTTCGGCTTGGAAAATAAATGGGGGGAAAACCATAATATTTCTTTGGGAAAAGCGAGGAAAACAGTTATAAAGCTAAGGGAAAGAACTGGGAACCCCAGGGAAAACAGTTTTATAAAGCTAAGGGAAAGAACTGGGAACCCCAGGGGGGGAAAACAGTTATAAAGCTAAGGGAAGAACTGGGAACCCCAGGGGAAAACAGTTTATGGACCCCGGGGAAAAAGTTATAAAGCTAAGGGAAAGAACTGGGAACCCCAGGGGAAAACAGTTATAAAGCTAGGGGAAAGAACTGGGAAGCCCCAGGGGGAACAGTTTATGGACGCAAGGGGAAACAGTCATAAAGCTAAGGGCAAGAACTGGGAACCCCAGGGAAACAGTTATAAAGCTAAATGAAAGGACTGGGAACCCGGGGAAAAACAGTTATAAAGCTAAGGAAAAAAAAAAAAACGGGAACCCCAGGGGAAAACAGTTATAAAGTTAGGGGAAAGAACTGGGAACCCCAGGGATAAACAGTTACAAAGCTCGGGAAAAAAACTGGGAACCCCGGGGGAAAACAGTTATAAGCTAAGGAAAGAACTGGAACTCCGGGGATAAACAGTTACAAAGCTAAGGGAAAAACTGGGAACCCAGGGGAAAACAGTTATAAAGCTAAGGGAAAGAACTTGGAACTCCGGGGATAAACAGTTACAAAGCTAAGGAAAAAAAAACTGGGAACCCCAGGGGAAAACGGTTATAAAGCTAAGGGAAAGAACTGGGAACCCCGGGGAAAACGGTTATAAAGCTAAGGGAAAAAACTGGGAACCCCAGGTGGAAAACGGTTTTAAAAGCTAAGGAAAAAACTGGGAACCCCAGGGGAAAACGGTTTATAAAGCTAAGGGAAAAAACTGGGAACCCCAGGGGAAAACAGTTATAAAGCTAAGGAAAAAACTGGGAACCCCAGGGAAAACAGTTATAAAGCTAAGGGAAAGAATTGTGTTACAATAGTAAATGAGACAGGGCAACAAGAAATACTACTTATATAAGCCCTATCTTATAAGCGAATGCACACAATGAATTTGCGACGGACATCTGAACAGCAAGCAATTTTGTTATAGCAATGTGAAGTTTCAAACAGGAAAAAGAAAAACAAGGTAATAGAAAAGTACATAAGTGTGACGAAAGTGGAGGTGTATGCCAAGTTATACATAAAAGAGGGCAATCAGTTTCTATAACTGAATATCAGTTCGCGGGACAGTCAATTCATGATCTTGTCAATAACATGTCATTACACAATTCTAAATGTTAACTAAGCTCCATTGAGAATGCAGACTAGTGACTATGAGAAAAGAGAAAGACACAATAGCAGCAGGTCAACAAATCCATATATGTACGCCCGATGTGACCAGAGGGGCAGTTGAAAATAGTCTTAGGAATTATGTTGCAAATCAAAACGCTTTGTTAGAGAAATAAATTTGTGAACAATTTCAAAAATATGAATATTAGTTTCCATGTTGAAGAACCATTACCAAATAACAAATTACGAACAGAAATCAGTTCTCTAGGAAGGCTGTGGATGGTGTTTTTGTTCGATGTATAGAGTACAAAGGGCAGTACAAGAGGAAGTGTTCGGCAGTTTCTTGGGGATAAGTACACGCACATGATGGATCGTTATGAATGTGGCGATTGTACAGGTCATAATTTAGTTCACTCATTGCAAGCCTGAGTCGACAGTGAATTATTTGTTCCTTTCTATTTCCGTGGTAGTAGTAAGGTGGGACAAAAGTGTCTGCAGAGGAAAGGTAGTGTTTGAGGTAGCTGAGAGACTGGGTTTGTTGAATAGCAGTAGGAAGGGTATTCCAGATGGATACAGTTGAAGGGAAAAAGGATCTGTGGTATATCTGTTTGGTGTCGAGGGATGAGTCTATCCAAGGGTCTTCGCAGGTGATATGGATTGACTGCAGAAACCAAGGGTGGCATTAGGTCACAGAGATATTTAGGGCAGACATTGTGAACTATCTTATGGAACATTATTATTTTGTGTCTGCGACGACGCTCCTTCAGAGTACAAAATCCTGACTCTTCCAACAGCTTTTTGTGACTAGTTTCCACGTACAGCACCCGTGATAATGCGCAGGGCGTCCAGTGTAAATTTTCTAAGATATTTGATTGATACTCCGCGCAATTATCCCAGATGATGTCAGCATAATCAAATATCGGCAGGATAAATGATTTATACATGTTTCAAGAGCCCCTCTGGTCAATTTGTACTTAAAAGAGCGAAGACAGTTTATTAGAAGACGAACCTTTGCGGCAGTGTTGTTGACGTGCTCGCCCCACCTGCAGTTATTTTGAAGCGTGACTCCTAAATGTTTGTGATGATTTTGTTGTTGCATAGTTGTGTTTCCAAACTGTAGGTCATGAGAAACTACATTTCCCTGAATACATTAAGTAACTCAGTCTTTGATTCATTAAAGACAACCTTCCATGTTTTAGCCCAAGCTTCTATTTTAATTAAATCGGATTGTAACGTTTCTTTCCTCACGATGTGATCTTCCAATGCCAAGGATATACTTGTGTCATCTGCAAATAGCTTGATAACTGACTCAATATTACTAGCTATATCATTGATGTAGACTAAAAACAACAGTGGTCCAAGGACAGAACCTTGTGGTACTCCTTGGGAAATGGTTTTCACGATGGATTGTTTCACCCCCGATAACAACAGACTGGTATCTGTCTGAAATATAACTATCAAACCAGTGTAAAAGTTGACCCCTAATTCCTATTGCGTTTAGTTTAAGTAGGAGACCCCTGTGCCACACACGATCAAAGGCTTTTGAGATATCAAAAAATACATATTGGTCTGGAATAGATTTGTCATAGTTTTTGACTAAATTATCGTAGATGCTGAGCAGTTGGCAGGTCGTTGAATCACCATGAATGAAACCTGATTGTGATTCAGAAATTAACTTGTTTGACATGAGAAAATAATAAACATGTTTTATGCACACATCTTTCAAAGAGTTTACCCACGCAACTTAGGAGAGATATTGGCCTGTAATTGGTACATTCATCTTTATTTCCTTTTTTGTGGACTGGGGTTACATTGGCTATTTTCCACAGCTGTGGGAATTTTGCTTCAGATAGACATCGGTTGAAAAAGGCATTTAAGGGTGCAGATATAACGTCGACTGAGGATTTCAATAATATATTATGGATTAAGTCTGGACCGGATGCTTTACTAGTATCAAGATTTTCTATAACGTTTTTTAAGTTCAGGGAGAGTCAAAGTTATTTCTGTTAATTCAGCTATTTCACTGATAGCTATGTCAGGTAGGGGGTCGTTGATACCTTCTAGTTTACAATGGTTAATGAAAAAGTCATTAAACACGTTTGCTTTCTCTGCGTTAGAATAATATGTTTTTCCGTTGACGTTCAATGGTGGTATACTTTCCGAGTTAATGCCCTTTTTATTCATAAATTGTCGCACAATTTTCCACCAATCCCTCTGACCAAACTTATGGGGATCTATAACTAGGTGGTTTAATATGCGTTGTAGTACTCTAACTTCCTTAACCTAACTTTTTCAACTACTTCGTTCCTCGCATGACGAAATGTTCCCAGTCAGTCGGTAGATTTGTTTGTTTAGCTTTTCTGTGCAATTTATTTCTTTTCTTGATCAATCTTTTCAATTCATTATTGAACCACGGGGCATCTTTAGGCCTAATTGTTACTGTCTTACACGGCATACACTGTTTTGCTATTGACATAAATCTTAAAGTGAAAATTTCGCATGCTACATCTACTGTGTTATCTGCGAATATACTGTTCCAGTTTTCGTTGGACAGTAGCTCACAAAATTTTACGTTGTCTAACTGGTTATAATTGAAAATCGTCCTTTGGAAAGTACTGTATTTATACACAAGTGGCTTAAGAATGACACATGGAACACTGTGGTCACTGCAGAAAGGAGGCAGAACATCAACTGATTTGATTATGTCAGGACTCTGAGTGATGACCAGATCAAGGCAAGTACTTGATGTAGCTGTTACTCTTGTGGGGGAATCGACTACTTGTTTTAATTGATAATGGTTTAGAATATCAGTGAGGTGTTTGGTTGGATAGTTAAATAGTCAACGTTGAAATCACCTAAAATAATAAATTTCATCATCGTTCTGTCTGCTTTATTAATACTATCATTTATTAAGTCCCAATAATTAACGCGTACATTAGGTGGACGATAAAATGATCCAATAAGTAAACTCTCCTGATTAATTTTGGTTTCTACCCAAACTGCTTCCAGGTCATTAACTTGTAAGTCGGGTCGTGGTTTACAATAAAGGCTATCTTTCAGGTAGATAGCCACACACCATGAGGGTCGTTCGCTCTGTCTAAACGGACAGGAGGGTGAAAGTTTTTAAGGAGTAAAGAGTTGTTGGAATCCAATGGTGATAACCAACTTTCAGATATAGTTATAATATCAAATTGATGCGATTCAGCTTCAGCAGGTCGATTTACTTTTTTTAAACTACGGGTATTAACGTGCATGACACAAAGTTCTCCACGTTCAATTGGACCAGGGTTACTTTCGATATCGCCTGATTTCATAAGTAAAGAATTGTGAAATTTAGAGAAAGTCAGATTGCTACAGTTAGCTGACAGATGATTAAATGAACCAGTTTTTAGGTGGGTTTTGTGTTTAGCAGGTGGTGAGAACACGTCAACATTTAGATGCACTGAAAAGAAAAACAGCAAGAAAGCCATAGTCAAGTGTCTATCTTTCCTGGCATAAACAAGCAGAAAATACGGAATAGTGGTCGCCTTGACAAGAAAAAACAGTTTTTCTGGATAATATCCCGGCTACATGATAGAACAGACCAATCATGGCTCTGTACAATGCCAGTTCAACGCCCATTTAGGTAACTGCACTGAGCAGTACAAGGAATCTGAAATTCGCCATGATTGGAATAACACTGGTTCCCAGACGCTTCTCTACGAATATGGTCATGAAAACCTCCCTGGCCTCCGTCACAAAGCCAACAACATTCACCACATTTGAACAAAATATTGGTAAATTACACACATGTCTAATAGTAATAAGGGGAAAGACCGAAACGACCATTCGGCTGCGAGAAGCAAAAGAGGCGGGCTGAACTCCCCTGACAATGTTGCACGGTCAACAAACTACTGGTCAGTTGGCACACGATGCATGCATTCATATCAATTGTTATAGTG
>JADBJO010008673.1:7500-10000 GCA_016801955.1 Conus betulinus
TGTCTGTCCTGTCTCTGTCTGTCTGCCTGCCTGCCTGTCTGTATCTCTCTCTCCCTCTGTCTGTCTGGTTGTCTCTTCTCTCTCTCTCTCTCTCTCTCTCTCTCTCTCTCTCTCTCTCTCTCTCTCTCTCGTATTCCGACTTACATGTCGATGAAAATGGACAAATATCTCAGGTTTATGATGAAAAAGGTTTAGAATATCGGATATTGTGGATCAACATCTTGGTTAAAGGCAACATTCTAATTCTGATCTTACTTGTCTGTTACTCAACAACGCATGTGATGAAATGAGTTTATTGTATACTGCAGTGTGATGCATTGGGTGATCTTAAGAGGTGTATTCAATCCACCTAGATACTATACACAACTATTAGTGTTTAGACTTTACTCAACTTTTAAAAACTCCGGTGCATAGCGTGTTCTCGATTATTTGCTGTTCTTTTTGTTGTTTTTTTCCAATATGATTTTTTATGATCTTTGTCCATGTCTAAAATACACCTCCTTCATAAAAGGCTATGGCTCTGTTTGTCTGTCTGTCTCCCTCTCTCTCTCCTCTCTCTCTCTCTCTCTCTCTCTCTCTCTCTCTCTCTCTCTCTCTCTCTCTCTCTCTCTCTCTCTCTCGCAATCCTTCCACTTCCCTGTGTGGCCACCTACCCTCTCTTGATTCCAACTGCACCTCTTCGTTAAAAATCATTGACAGTCGTCAAGCTCAATTTCCCCAGTGTTTTAAAACTGCAAACCAGGACAGGACACATTTACATCACGTGCATTAGACCCCCCCCCCTCCCAACCCCACCTCTCCATCATCCAACCTCCCGGCCCCCCTACCCCCATCTCATATCCATGCCCCAGCTCTCACCCTACCTACTCTTCCCCCCCCCCACCCCCCCCCTCTCTCTCTCTCTCTCTCTCTCTCTCTCTCTCTCTCTTGCCCTCTTTTACACCTCTTCATTCTTCGTTAAAAGGATTTTCGAAGATGTCAAGTTCAATTTTGCCGGTGCTTTAAAACTCACAACGAGGAGGGACCATTTACAGCGCCTGTTTTAGACACCCCCCCCCCTTCCCCGACCACTCTCTCTCTCTCTCTCTCTCTCTCTCTCTCTCTCTCTCTCTCTCTCTCTCTCTATCTATCTATCTCTCCTGGCCCATAAAAGAACACTGGAGGGAGTTCTTTAAAAACGTTGGATTCTTAGCGAGACACACTAAAGCAGGCGTTCTTTCGCTAAAGATAAGGTCCGATTTAAACGTCATCTAAATCAGCCATATAAACTTTGCAGTCACAATATAACGTAATTTTTCAATATCTAAAAAGGAAGTACATGTTCTTAAAAACAGTTCAATTACAATTAAGGATTTTTTTTCTGTTGATGTGCTTTCAATTTCATCACATTGTCGATGCCCATAAGCCGCAAAATATCTGAATGAGAACTGTTCACACACACACACACACACACACACACACTAAAGCAAAGCGTCGTACATGAAACCATTGTACATGAACTAAAACTGTCCTCCATAGAGCAGCTGTATATGTTTGTACCTTGAAGATTGTATTTCTAGCTTTTGACCTTTTTTTCCAGATCTTATTCCCATACATAAACTGATTACTGCTGTGTTTCTTGACTTATTGTGGCTGCGTAATGAACTGCTATGAAACACAGAAGTGTAGTATATCAATGATTGGATGTCGAGTGTCGGAAGTTATAGTGACCAATAGTGCGGAGCCACTGTTCAGAAAGCCATTGCTTCATAACAAAACGAAAAAACACTGTTCTGATTTTTCCTAAAGATCTGGAGGAAAGGAGATATTATCGACAAACCTGTCTTATCTCAGGTCTGGCGATCTCATCTGTCCGTTTAATCTGTCTATCAACCAGGCTACAGCCCAAAAGCTGAACTTCTCTAAGGTTGTCACTATCATTCTTCTCTCACTTAATGAAGGGGATGTTTCCGTTTTCATCCTTGATTCGATGTCTGCTTTTTGATGCAATCGACCATTACTCTTCCGCAAAGAGAGTGCGCTCTCTAGGAGGTCACTGGCTCTGTTCTTTCTTGACTGTCTTCATGTCTGTCGGTCAGGTCTTTTCATATCTGTTGAGTCGGTCTTTCGTTTTCGTTAAAAACTATCTCAGTATGGTGTTCCATAAGGTTCTGTTCTTGAGCCTACTCTGTTTTAAGTTGTGTTTGAAATACGTTTCATGCCTGATAGCCTGTCCTTTCTTCTGCTGTGCCGTTATACTCAGCTTCAGGATTCATGACTCATGGGCCAAGCTTGCAGCAAAATCTGAAGAATAAATCGTTTACCTGTGATGTCAGGACAGGGGTGGTGGTCATCAAACTGAGAACAGATACCGAAAAAAAAATCAAGAGATTAATTAAATAAAGAGACAAATGATATGAACTACACTGAAATAAGCAATCTGTAATAGATATGAAATACATGAACACATAATAGATGTAACATGAATCAAGAAATACACAAACAAAAACATAAATAAAAT
>JADBJO010008673.1:35000-37500 GCA_016801955.1 Conus betulinus
TTACCTCGGCCTTTCTGCGCATAACTATCCCGCATCCCCCCCCCCCCCCCCCCCCCCCTTTGCACATTCCAACTCTACCATTCCCCCTCCAACCCACCCCAAACCCTCACTTAGAGAACCGTCGCGCGAGTCAATAGACGTAGGCAGAAAACGGGGGGGCTGGGCCAAACAAACTGCTCTTCCTGATCTTTAATGCAAGAGAGCGCCGCTCATGCGCATGTAAACATGCGCACACGCGCGCGCATGAGAGAGAGAGACATACAGAGAAAGAGGTAGAGGCAGACAGACAGGCAGAAAAAACGTACTAGCAGACAGACAGAGAGAAAGAGAGAGAGAGAGAGAGAGAGAGAGAGAGAGAGAGAGAGAGAGAGAGAGAGAGAGAGAGAGAGAGAGAGAGAGAGAGGAGAGAGGGTGAGAGCATGGGTGTGTGTGGATGTGTGTGTGTGTGTGTGGGTGTGTGTGTGTTGTGTGTGTGTGTGTGTGTGTGTGTGTGTGTGTGTGTGGTGTGTGTGTGTGTGTGTGTGTGTGTGTGTGTGTGTGTGTGTGTGTGTGTGTGTGCGTGCGTGCGTGTGCGCGTGTGTGTGATGTGTGTATATCTGTATTCATGTGGTGTGTGTGTGCGCGCGCGCAAGCGTTGTGTGTGTGTGTGTGTGTGTGTGTGTGTGTGTGTGTGTGTGTGTGTGTGTGTGTGTGAGTGTGTGTGTGTGTGTGTGTGTGTGTGTGTGTGTGTGTGTGTGTGTGTGTGTGTAGCTGGCTGAATGCTTGTAAAAGAACTCCAATACAGCAGAAGAAGCGTTCACTTCGATTGTTCGCACAGTATTTGAAAGTTTGTTTTTGCGCAGAGCCAGTTTGTTTAGCCATACAACGGGAACAGCATTCACTTCAATTGGTCGAAAGCTCTTAAGCTGCATCTTTCGCTCGCTAGAAATCCATTGCGCTTATTGAAGGTAGAAGGTACGTATTTCTTCCTGTTGGTCATACTGCCTTTGTGTCTGCTGACTGTTCATGGCACATCACAGATCATAGTGTCAAGTTATTGATTTCGAAGCATGCGTATGGTCTTTCAATAGTTTACCAAATCTGCCTGCATGCAGTAGAGCTACCTCACTAAACAGCAGCAGCATCAGGAGCAGCAGCAGCAGCAGCAGCAGCAGAAGAAGAAGAAGAAGAAGAAGAAGAAGAAAATATTGAGAGGAGGCCGTAATGTGTTGGAGGATAAACACAGCGACCTGAAACATTCTCTTGCCTGAAAGAGGTAAAATACCTGCGTAAGCGAAAAGGTCCCCGACGAAGGAGCTGATTAGGAAAATGGGGCAAATAATTGTTCGCTATCCAACTAATTCTTTTGTTTAGCCCATCGTCTGTGTGTTTGGTTCAGGTTAGTTGTGTGTTTGACTCTGCTGGACCTGCTGTCAGTCTGACCCAGTTTGTTTGACCCGTTGTTGGTGTGTTCGCCTCAATTGGTTATTCCATTGTCTGTTTGTCTGAGTTCTTTTGGCCCACTGTCAGCTCCCTGGGTCCAGTTTGTTGTGCTCATTGTTTGTTCGGTCCATTATCAGCTGGTCCAGTCAATCGTCAGTTTGGGGGGCCTAATGTATTTGCTTCTGAGTCAGACTGCTTGGCCTGGTTTCGTTTAACCTGTTCGGGTGGCCTTTTGAGACTTTATTTCGTCCAGTGCCAACTTGTCTGGTCCCGCGTCATACAGTCCCGTCAAAGTTCGGTATTGGACCTTGTAAACGTTAAGCTGATAGGTTTGACGTCTCACCACTCAGGACTCAGTGTCACCAATATTTCTGAACATCGTCTGTCGCAGTATGAGAACGTGCGCCGTCCTCTCAACAAGTCAGAAAATGATACCCTTTCTGGTGCATAAGGAAGAGAGAATGTCTGAACATAATTATGAAGGAATTCGCTTTAAATTCTAACTAAAGTGGGCATGTTTTCATTGTTCACTCTGTCACCAAGGGTGTTCCAGTCACAGAAAGTTGCTAGAGGCTGAAATTAGATCTATAGCGCCTTTTTTGCCTGGGGTTTTCGAAAATGTCTATCGTTGGAAGTAAGAGAAAAGACACAAACAAACAATGTGCGCAATGTGTAAAATACGTCCTGATTCTAGAGTGGAGGAACAAAAACGTACAGCGAAAAACGTCGTCGTCTTCGGCGAAGTCTTTTCGTCAACTAAGTCTGAAGGTTTCTGGTGTCCATGTGTGTAGCTGATGATCACTGCAAGACTGAGTGGAGAACAACAACATTGGGCGATTTAATCTGGCTAGCATCCAGCCGCTAACTCTTTCGAACACACACCTGACGTTATATTCAAAAGGAGTTATCAATGCTAAGTTTTGGCTGATATTTTTTTTTTTCATCCTTGATTACAGTGCAGATGCCCACTTTGAGGATCGTTATTGTTTGTTCCGAAAAGATTCAACTTTTCATTGCATTGTTTGTCAAAAAACATATATATATATATATATATATATTCAGCATATATATATATATA
>JADBJO010008673.1:42500-50000 GCA_016801955.1 Conus betulinus
AGACAGATTTTTATCATCCCTTTTAATCTTCGAGATATCTGTATTGTAACAGTGATGTAATCAGTTATCCATGTTTTACAACAAACAAATAAATTTAAGTTAGACATGGCTGTAAGTTGTCCTTCCCAGGGAAATAACCTTGTCAAATTGAAATTTTGGTTATCCATTGAGTTTCACTGAATAAGTGTTGGATATTTTCAATATTGTCTCGGAGGTGATGGCCATGTTACTGGAACTGAGTGGATCTGTACTCGATGTACAGTACCACAGCTGTGTATCATGTTAACACGGTGATGGTTCATTAAGCATTAATGATAGCAGCCACCACAAGTCATAGGGATAATAAATTCACCACCCCCCCCCCCCCAATCCCATCCGTCTTCCCTCCACTGCACATCCTCCTCACCACCGCCTTCCAGTGCTCCCTCTTCTTCCTCAACCATTTCAGTTCATCCATCCTCTACTCCTTCCATCATATGGCAGAGTTCCATAGACAACAGGCGCAGTCCTGACGATTTGTGTTTTTAAACATAATCACTAGTGCAGGCCCCATAGCATCCTGGCCGTCTCCTGTGTGTATAAGCACGCGGTAGATTAGACACTTCAGATTCTGTCATCGCTGTCAGCGCCCGGTCAGACAAAACACGCTGCGTGCGTTAGGGTAGTTGGAGAGAGATACGCTGGGGAATAGGCACCCACTTTTCATCGTTCACTGAAATGTTGTTGTGAACTGAATGACCGACTGAATCCAATGCATTACCACGTTTACCTAACAGAATCGTGATAAACTGACAACAAACTCGTCCAAAAACAATCAAAGACTAGTCACAAACAGACAAACGAAAGAAAGAAAGAAAGAAAAGAAAGAAAGAAAGAAAGAATGAAAGAAAGAAAAAAAGAGAGGAAAATTGTAAATGATTATTGTACATAATCGCCAGGACATCTCTCTCTCTCTCTCTCTCTCTCTCTCTCTCTCTCTCTCTCTCTCTCTCTCTCTCTCTCTCTCTCTCTCTCTCTCTCTCTCAATGACTTCGAAAAAATGTTCAAAATGGTGATTCAACTTGCTGTTTTTCTGTACAGAAGGTTTAAACGACGTAATTATGTAAAATGTAACTTTTGTTAACCTTCCCTATTGAAAAAAAAAGGATTATTTATCATTTATGTACATATCCTATGTAAGGGGCCATGACCATTATGAAGAATTCTCTCTCTCTCTCTCTCTCTCTCTCTCTCTCTCTCTCTCTCTCTCTCTCTCTCTCTCTCTCATATCCAGATCACCACATTCCTCACCCTCTCTCCTTTCTGGTCGAATACGTTATAAAGTACACACACACACACACACACACACACACACACACACACACACACACACACACACACACACACACACACGTGCATAATTGAACACTAAGGTAAATGCCTCACCTGTTTACATATATCTGTCGCGGTGGGCTCGTTCCGTGATGGTCCCGCACACTGCCCGTTTCTTGATGTCCTTTATGTAACCGATTGGCGCTTGCAGATTGATCTATACATGTGCTGGCACCTAATGGCATCATTCCGTCGTAGAATTCCTACATGTATTCGTTGATGGAAAGGTATGAGTAAACAGTTGTGCAAATAAGTTAGAACGCATAAGAACTGTTGACGGGTGGTGCTGGATAGAGTTTATGCGTTGCTTCAAGATCAAGGGTAATTGGTTGAATTGTGTGTGTGTGTGTGTGTGTGTGTGTGTGTGTGTGTGTGTGTGTGTGTGTGTGTGTGTGTGTGTGTGTGTGAGTTGTGTGTGTGTGTGTGTGTGTGTGTGTGTGTGTGTGTGTGTGTGTGTGTGTGTGTGTGTGTGTGAGAGAGAGAGAGAGAGAGAGAGAGAGAGAGAGAGAGAGAGAGAGAGAGAGAGAGAGAGAGAGAGAGAGAGAACTCAGTAAACCATTCATTTGAACCGATAAATAGTTCATTCATACTGACTGACTGAAACCAATTTATTGTCAGATTTAACTCAAAGTTGTACTGACATTTAAGAAAACATTATGAACAGAATACCAACGTTTTTCATTCAAAGCAAAGAAGAAGTATAATTAACACACCAAAAATACGCGCGCACACATACACACACACACACACAAGCGCACACACAGCGCGCGCGCGCGTGCGTACGCACACACACACACACACACATACGGGCGCGCGTGCCCGCGCGCACACACACAAACGTACGCACTTACATAAATACACAAATACACGCATCTCAATACGAACACACCCATACCCTCACATACACTCAACTTACACACTCACACACAGACATACACACGCCCACACACACACACACACACACACACACACGCACACGCGCGCGCACACACACACACACACACACACACACACACACACACACACACACACACACACACTCATACTCACACACTCACACACACACACTGCATTACACACATGCATATTCACTCTCATAAACACACGCATACACGCACACATACGCGCGCACGCACATACACATCCACGCCCATTCAGGATACGCTTCGGTGTTTGCATTCCGATCTGTCGGAGTGTAACAGCAGGGGCCCAGAAATCCACCAGTCGGACATCGACACAAGTCTGGAGCAAGCTATAGACAAAAAGTATTTCGGAAGGATGTGTTCCATCAAACGGATGATGTGAGTGTGCTGCTGTGTGAATCAGACGACGACGTTCAAGAATATTCCTGCGATCCGTGTTCGGAAGACGATCGCTTTTTCTGGTTTAACAAGCAGGAAGAAAGACACATGTCATAAGAGGAAAGTCTTAAATTGTCCTGCATTTGGAAAGGAAGACGCATCGGCAACACGAAGCATGCAGAGACCCAAGCATGTGCTCTATGGCGGCTGCACGCTGTCCACGGACTGATCCAGTTTTACTGGGGTGACCGTCGTCTACAGAACTGACAGTGAATACCAGTGACATTTTCTCGTTCATGATTTCGTCACGTAAAGTGAAAAAAAAAAAGGATATTGCTGTGGTTTCCATGTTAATAAAATCGAAATTGAGTCGCGTTTTGTTGTTGTACATCCCGCCGATTTGCTTAATGGGCTTTACAGCCTAACAGCATTAAACTTCGTTCATTCGTTCGTTCGTCCAAACATCAAAGCAATAAGCCTATAGACGAGAAAATTTCTACTACACTACACTAACATAACACACACACACACACACACACACACACACACACACACACACACACACACACACACACACACTAAGAGCCCATATATACCGGTATTCAGAAACACCAATTCTGTGTGACTACATGTATATCCAATACATGCATCCTCTTATTCCTCCCATGTATGCTTCCTACCACACACGTACACTCTGCACACACACACACACACACACACACACACACACACACACACACACACACACACACACACACGCACGCACGCACGCACGCACGCACGTACGTACGCACGCACACACACACACACACACACACACACACACACACACACACACACACACACACACACAACACACACATCACCACCACTTACATCCCCCTTACCTGACCGTTTCTCTGCCTGCACTTGTTTTGCACCACTACTTTTTTTCAGTTTTCTCCGTTTCGCTCTTTTTCTTACGTGAAGACTACCTATAGGTCGAGACTCTCGTTATTTCTCTGTTGTAGTGAGTTTGTTCTGCGCACTTGGCAACCTAACGCTCGTGTGTTTATTATGTTTGATGGTGCAGATAGTGAAGGGTGGTACTGGTTGACTGTGTCTCCTCAGGCGCAGTAATGGAAAGCTGTTGCTTGGGATTTGAGTGGCGTTGACGCTGGGTCACATGGGAGGCTAAAAACAGTCTGTCGTGCCAAAGATAAAAGCTCGAGGCATACTGGTTGCGCCCTCTCTCTCTCTCTCTCTCTCTCTCTCTCTCTCTCTCTCTCTCTCTGTGTGTGTGTGTGTGTGTGTGTGTGTGTGTGTGTGTAACTAGACAAGAAAAAAAAACATATTTAAAAGAAATCACTCGCGCCGATACACACAAAAATGTAATGTTACACATGACATTGCCCTGTTTCAGTAATATATCCATGACAAGTTCAGATAACAGGAATTGAAATGAACCTCAGTCTCTTGGCTAAGCAATATGTTTTGGATAGTGTGTGTGCGTGCGTGTGTGTGTGTGTGTGTGTGTGTGTGTGTGTGTGTGTGTGTGTGTGTGTGTGTATGTGTGCGTGTGTGTGTGTGTGTGTGTGTGTGTGTGAGCGTGTAAAAACAAAATAAAGCAAAATTGAAGACAGTCATACAACATGATTTGCTTGAAATAGACGTGGGATCTCTCATATTAAATTGTTCTATAACGCTTCATGGATAAGCTTTTAATGTCTTTTTTCTCAGTAATTCCTAACTGGAAACAGTTCAAGACGTCGTGACCCGCCTGCCTGAAGAGGCCATCCCAAGTGCACTGAATGGAGGTAATGGTGTGTGGCTTCCTGTCTCACTGAAGTTGTTAGGGACCTGGACGTTCACGTTTCCCCACGCTGTGTACTACTGCAACCTGCCATTACCGTGCTAGACCTGATGGAAGAACATGGCACCCACGGCGGTCCCCCTAAATGGGGGGACGTGAGCTTGAAGACGAATGATGTTGGCCACGGACAGTTGCGCAATCGGAGCGCCGCACACACGCCTTTGGCGGCTATTCTCGGTGTTACTAATGAGCACCTTCATCAGCCCCTCTCCCTCCTTATCCCTTTCCTCCTCCCCTCCCCCTCTGTTCTTTGTCACCATCGTCCTTCAGCATATACACGCACGCACTGCAATCATAGGCTTCATAAATATCTTGATCCTGGGAAGGGATCATAGTAAGGAGGTGATGGTGGGTGTTGGGAAGTGGGGAATGGGGGAAAAGGAGCACGGGAGGGGGGGGGGGGGGGAGGCTGGATAACTCACTGGCTTAAGAGCCACATAAATCCCAGGTCCTGTGGCTCCCATTCTCACGTGTTTTGACCACCACCACCACCACCACCCCCCTCCACCTCCCATACCACCCCAACTCTCTGTCAAAGTGTGTGCATGTGACGGTCTGAGTGCTAGGGTGGGTGTGTTCAGCAAGTGACATGCGTAGAGCGCACGTGGTAATGGACCCTATGGAGGCAAGGGTGGCGTGCGTGGCAAATTTCGAACAGAAAAAATCTGCTTCCTTCGATAAATAGAAACATTGAGAGGGAGGGAGGGAGACAGACAGACAGACAGACAGACAGACAGTGAGATACAAGACAGAGAGAGACATAATGCAGAACTACGAGGGAGTATGCACTCCCGAAAAGGAGAGCAGCCCCCGATTTTCACACAGATAAATCTGTCTTGACAGCAGAACTACACACGCCGAAATAGACGCCGCTATTTTACATTTTACGTCTGTTGTGGAACCAGAACAGGCATCCTAATCGTCGCCAGAGTGGCTAATGTACTCCTGGTCATTAACCAGTTTCTTGTGACGATACTGGACCCTGAATCTTGTCCTATGAGGGCGATGGATCCTAGATTTTGACTTGAATCCTGTCCTGTGATGTCGCTGGAACGTGGATTCTGTCCTGTGACAATACACGATATGGGTTCCTGCCCCATGACGATGCTGAATTCTCGGTCCTGTCGCTTGATGACACTGAATCCTTGATCCTGTCCTTCACAATGATTTGATCCCTGGATTGTATTTTTCAATGAAGCTGAATCTAAGATTCTGTTCTTTAAATGATCTGAATCCTGGACTGTGTCCTTCAATGATGCCTTGATCCTGTATTACCTCCAGTGATGAAGCTGAACCCTGGGTCCCGCCCGTTAGTGACGCAGAATCATTGACTCTTGGTTAGTGATGAGGTTTTTACACATCGAGTCTGTCTGGTGATGACGCTGTATTTTGGATTCTTACCCCCCTCGATGATACTAACATCCTAGATTCTTAGATTAGATTGATTTTGTTTCGCGATGAACCTGAGAACTGGATTTTGCCCAGTAATGATGTTAAATCCTGGATTACGTCCATGTAATGATGCTGAAGGTGAAATCTTTTCCTCAAATGATGCTGAATCTTGGATTCTGTCTTGTGATTGTGTTTTGTTCCCAGATTCTGGCTTGCGGTGATACCTGGATTTCATCCTGTAATGTTTCTGAATTCAGTATACTGTCTTTGATAATGTGGAATCCTGGATCCTGCCTTATGACGATGTTTAATCCTGGGTGCTGTCCTGTGATGAAGCCGAATCATGGATACTATTCATCAATGATCTTAGATTATGTCTTATGATCATGCTACAAACTTAGATCTGTCATCTAAGGAGCCTTAATCCTAGATTATCTCCTTCAAATTGATTCTAAATCCTGGATTCCGCCAAGTGATTATGCTGAACGCTGGATTGTGTCCTTTAATGATGCTTAACTGTAGTCCTGTCCTGTGGCAACTCTGAATCCTGGATTCTGTCTTATGATAATGCTTCATCCTGGATTCTGATGATGCTGGATCTTGGATCCTGCCCTGTGACGTTCCAGAATTCTATCTTGTGATAATAGGTCTTTGTCTATTACAACGCTTGAATATGGATTCTGTCCTGTGATAAAACTGGATTTTGGATCTTGTCTGGCATGACACATGCTCCTGAATTCTGTTCTGTAACGGAACTAAATCCTGTATTCTGTTTTGTGACGAAAAGGGATCCCCGGATCCTACCCTGAGATTGTTATGATCCCAGATCGTGTCCAATAACCATAAGGTATCCTGAAATCTGCCTTGTGTATGATGTAGATCGTATCGTGTGATGCTTAGGAATTAATTGTCCACTGTGTGCGTG
The DNA here is from genome assembly GCA_016801955.1 of Conus betulinus. Taxonomy (NCBI): domain Eukaryota; kingdom Metazoa; phylum Mollusca; class Gastropoda; order Neogastropoda; family Conidae; genus Conus; species Conus betulinus. Next base: position 49,342 of record JADBJO010008673.1, read on the forward strand.
CATGTTCAAAATTTGGTTCACCTTTAAACTTTTCTTTCTTTCAGAGAGAGAGACAGACAGACAGACAGACAGACAGACACAGACATACATACAGACAGACAGAGAGAGACAGAGAGAAACAAAAATAAAATGCACACCCGAGCTCTCTCTAACATAATTACATCAGTTTGTACCATAACCGGTACACTATCGACCAAATCAAACTGGAAAGCATATCTTTGTTTGCTTATATGTTTATTTGCTTGTTTCCGGTTTACTATTGACCAAATCAACCTGGAAAGGATAGGCCTTTTTTTTGTTTGTTTTGTTTGTTGATATGTGTATTTGCTTGTTTGTTATTTCTATGTTTGTTTGTCTGTTTGTTTTGTTCTCTTTCGTTCACACACACACACACACACACACACACACACACACACACACACACACACACACACACACACACACACACACACCACACACACAATACACGCATACATGCGCAGGCACGCACTCATGCACGCACACTCAGACACATAGACAGAAAGACAGACCCACAGACAGGCACGCAGACATCATTTTCTGTTGGTATTGAAGCAGGAAGAAGTCACCCTGTTTCGATAAGGACGTAATGAGAGAAGGACCCCTTTGCAAGCGGTCTTGGCTAAGGCTCATTAGCATCG
>JADBJO010008673.1:80000-85000 GCA_016801955.1 Conus betulinus
TTCAATCGGGGTCTCGCCATCAGCATTCATGTGTAACTGCCATATTCCCTCTCTCTAATACCGGGGTATCTTCACTCAATCATCCGCTCTCTTTCTCGATTCGGAGAAGGCATTTGAGGTGTTTTTTTCAAACGCAAGATAAAAATCAACGGTATGCTTCTACGAACAAAACCTTTTTTTTTTTTTTTTTTGTTGAATACTATCTTACTAAGGGAATATTATATGACTTTAGCAATTTCACCTTATCATGTCCTGAGATTTGACAAACAATTGGAGTGCTGCAAGGGTCTGTATCGGGCCACGCATTATCAGCTTAACATCAGTGATCTCGCGCTATCCATACTAGACCCAAGTGTTTCGTGTGGTTTTGCTGACGAAACGTCTCTCCACTTAACTGCAATGGATCCACCTTCAGTCAGAAGAATCTTCACTGCCAGTTAAGAACTATGTGTCCTGAGTGATGTCATTTTAATTTTATGATGATGTTCCGTCATACGGAGACTAAACGCATGACAAACAGCTTCTATATATTAACAAACAAGCAAAAAAAAAACTACGCAGTGGCCCTCAGTGTAAATCGTGACACAGACGGCTACAACAACAAACAAAATGTAAAAGCACCGAATGTTGGGAGTGACAGCGAGACGAAGAACTAAGATATCAGTCTCACACTAGAACTTTTTTTAGCAAAACTGAGTCACAGGCTCTTCCTGCTGAAATAACTCAAGATTCCATTGACAGATACGATCGGATTCTTTATCTACTGTTCCAAACTGTGCTGCAAAACAAATATCATAGAAAAACTTTTTTCTTTTTTTTTTTTTTTTTTTTTTTTTTTTTTTTGCTGTCCCAATCTCTGCGCCACCTAAGAGGCAGTGCACCCACGCCGCTCATTCCGACACCCCGTCACAGCCACAGCCCGGTCGGCCCCGCCGCAGCCCCGGCACCGACAATTCACAGGGAGCAGCCACTGTCAAGTCGTCAAGAGGCAACCCACCGGAGGAGACACTGCATTGGTGCCGAGTCACTTCGGTGGTGTTCAGTGGCGCCTGTTCTGATCTAACATACGCAGAACACCACCTATTAAGCCCCCTACTGACGACAATAATTGCTTAGTCGCGGAGCCGGCGTGAGTGAGCTCTCCCTCCGGAGGGCGCCACCACGTCCGTCCAACGACAGCCCCCATGACCTCGCCGTGACCCGGACGGAACCAAACCAAGGCCACAGACGTGGAGAGGACATCGAAACTGAGGTCACCAGAGAGCAGGCATGAAGGGCCACAGAATTTGAGACATTTTTTTTTATGCTGATCGATGAGAATAAGGATGATGATGATGATAAGATGATGCTACGGATTTCCATTTCTGTCTGAGACTACATGACAGGGCTGTACTCTACACTTTTTTTCATAATATATCCCGGCGTCAACCAGGCCCGAGAGATACAGGCACCTGCAGTGTTGGTCAGGAAATTTGAGCAACACTCTCAGAAACGCATCCATTAAGTGGATGAAACTCGACTGTGTGGTCCCAGTCTTCCCAACTGAGTCCGCAGCAAACTCAACTCTGGGTAGGAGCCGGTCGGGGCAGAAAAAACCCACATGACTCTGATGGGATTCGAACCCACGACCTCCCAGCCGGGAGTCCGCGACGCTAACCACTTCGCCACGGCGGCTGGTAATATCGTAGAAAACTTAATTCCAGTTAAAGAAAAGCAAACAAGCTAATTATTCTACCACATTGATCCATATCAACTTCAGAGAAGCGAACTAAATGAAAATATACTATGCAACAAAATTATAGAAAACTCAAGTCCAGCTAAAGAAAAGCAAACAAAGTAATTCTACCGGATTGTTCTTTATCAGCTTCAGGTAATTCTACCAGATGTTCTCTATCAACACCAGAGAAACAAAATAAATGAAACATACTACCGCTGCCGATACGAAGGTATGCAAACTGCACAGCGATAGATCCAACGATGCCTCCGAGACGTACTTACTCGGGCCTCATGTCAATGTGACTCAAACAACCACATTCCACCATGTACTCAGACATATCCAAATTAGCTTTGCGTCTTTAGCTACGTCCGTTTGGGATACTCAACCAGTCACGCAGTTATGCCCTACCTCCCACCCCACCGACCCAGCGTTTTGGCCACAACCCACACCACAAACAAGCAAGAAAAAACCACACACAACACCCCACACCCTCAAACCCCACAAAACCCCCCCCGACCCACACCCGACGCCCCGCGTTTTCAAAAACCCCAACCCACCCCCCCAAACAAACGCACACACCCCAAACCCAAAAGACCCCCCACCCGCCCAGTCTACCACACCGCACCCCCCAAAGACAACCACCCCCAACCAAGCCCCCCCCAAAACCCACCCCACACGAGTTTCCCCCCACCCCCCACAACCCACACCTAAAACCAACCCCCCCCACCACACCGAGTTTACCGCCAACCCCTCCCCCGCACCACAAACCGGCCAACCCACCCCCCCAACACCCCACCCGACAACAACCACAACCGCGAACACGCGTGTAGCCAACACCCCCCCACCCCCCCAAAATCCCAACCCCCCCACCCGCGTCACCACCCCCCCCCCACCCAGCCCCCCCACAACAACCACCCCCCCCCCCCCCCCCCCCGTCCCCCACCCACCCCCCCCCCCCCAACCCCCCAACCACACCCCCCCCCCCCGCGTCCCCCCCCCCCCCCACCCCCACCCCCCGCCCCCCCGGCGTCAACCCCCCCCCCCGATACCCCCCCCCCCGGTTTTTAAAACCCCAACATTCACGAGAAAAAAAAACAAAAAAACAACCAACAAAAACCAAAAAAACACGAACAGAAGTTTCCACAAAAAGAGTTTAAAAAACCAACCAGAAAAAACAGCAAGACAAAAAGAAACAAAAACAGAAAAAAAAAGTGAAACACAAAAAAAACCAACAGAGAAAAAAGAGTCACAAAAACAACAAAAACAAGAAAAAAACAAAAAACCACGAAACCAAAAAGAGTTTAAAAAAACCAAAAACAAAGAGTTTTTAAACAAAAAAGAAACAAAGAGAAAAAAACAAAAAATAAACAAAAAAACAAAATATAAACTAAAAATAGAACAAACAAAGAAGAAAAGAAAATAAAAAAGCAAAAAACATAAAAAAACAACAAAAATAAAAAAAAAAAAACACATACAACGAACAAAAAAAACGCGGTAAAAAAAAAAATAAACAAACACATAACAAAGACAACAAAAAAGACAAAAAAAGAACAAAATACTCAAAAAAAAAAGAAATAAAAAAACAAGAAAACAAAAAAAAAAACATAAAAAAAATAAGAACAATTAACCAAACAAACAAAAGAACAAACAAAAAAAAAAAAACAAAAATAAAAACAAAACATTAAACAAAAACAAAAAAACGAAAACAACTAAAATCAACACAAACAAATACCGAACGAGTCAAAAAACAAAACAAATATAAACTAACAAAATAAAAATAACAAACACTAAAACAAAACAAAAACAGAAAAAATAAAAACAAAGCGTCAACAAAACAAAAAAACATAAAAAAAACACAGCCAAAAAAAAACAAAACACAAACAAAAAAAAAAAAACAAAAAAAAAAAGAAAAAAACAGAGTTACCACACCAAAAAGATGTTTACAACAAACAAAAAGAGTTTAAAAAAAAACAAGAAAAACAACAGCGTAAAAAACACTAAACAAACAAACACAAAAAAAAAAGAACGAAAAGCAGTAAAAAAAACAAGAAAAAAAAAAAAACAAAAAGGCCACCCACAAAAAAAACAAAACCCCAGGTAACAAAGAGAACACAACAAAAGAAAACAACAAAACGCGGTTAAAAAACAAAACCCCACAAACAGAACCAACAAACCAAAAAAAAAAAACACACAACAAAAAAAAAAAAAAACCAACAACAAACCCCCAGAAAAAAACAAGAGGAAAAAAAAAAAAGCGTTGTCCCCCCAACAAAAGACAACAACACAAACACAACACAAAAACGCACAACAACGACCAAAAAAAAAAAAAAAAACAAACAAAAAAAAAAAAAAAAAAAACACACACCAAAAAAACAAAAAGAAAAAAACAAAAAAACAAGAGTCAAAAAAAAAAAAAACACAAAAAAAGAAACACAACTACAAAACAGCCAGAAAAAAAAAAAAGCGTTACCACACACACAAAAAAACAAGAGTTAAACCAAACCAAACAAACAACACATAAAAAGACAACAAAAAAAAAGAGAAAACCACGAAAAAAAACCCCAAACAGAGACCCCCACCAAAAAAAAAACAAACAAAAACAACAAAAGAGTAAAAAAACCAGGATCACAAACAAAAAAACAAGACAAAACCCACAAAAAAAAAAAAAAAAAACATCCCGGTTCCGACAAAAAAAAACGAAAAAAAAAAAACCAACAAAAACCAAAACAAAGGAAAAAAAAAAAACCAGAGTTTTAAAACAGCAGAAACGCAGTTTAACACAGCAAAAACAAAAAAATATACAAAAAAAAAGAAAAAAAAAAAAAAGAAATAAAAAAACCCCACCAACAACAAAAAAAAGACAAAACGAGTTGTGTTAACCCAAAGAAAACACAACAACCCAAAACACAAAAACAAAAAAAAAAAAAAAAAAAAAAAAAAAAAAAAAAAAACCCAACAAAAAAAAAAAACCAACACCAAAAACAAATACCCAAAACGCACAACCCCCGGGTCAAAAAAAAGAGTTCCACAGACAAACAGAGTTTTCCAAACAACCCAAAAAACAAAGAGTGTTAAAACCAAAAAAACAAACCAGGAAACACATACAAAACCAGCGTACAAAAAAACAAACCCCACAAACAAACAGAGTTAACCAAACAGCCAAAAACCACAAAAAAAAAACAAAACACACCACACAAAAAACAAACACCACACGAGCACACAAAAGAAAAAAAAAAACACAAAACCACAAAAAACAAACACAACACAACCGGTTCCACAACGA
>JADBJO010008674.1:7500-12500 GCA_016801955.1 Conus betulinus
CTGTACTATCTATCTATCTATCTATCTATCTATCTATCTATCTATCTATCTATCTATCTATCTATCTGTCTCTTGTCTGTCTTTTTTTCTTTGTCTATTTGTCTCTCTGTCTGTCTGTTTGTCTGTCCGCCTACCTGTCTGCTTACCCTTTTCATTTAGAGTGTCTGACTGGCTATCACATTTCATTGCTTCATCTATCTCTCTACCTATCTCTCTACCTGTCTATTTTATGTGATCAAATTACGTATTCGCTGTCCATTCACTGGAGGAGAGAGAGAGAGAGAGAGAGAGAGAGAGAGAGAGAGAGAGAGAGAGAGAGAGGTCGTTTCCAAAGACGTTGGATGACAATATGATTTAATCCCACTTCGTACGTGTGAACGGATCGCCAGAACCAAAGTAAGCAGGCAGTTAAATGGCCCGTAACACCAGTGCATGCATGCGTTGTGCGTGCGTGCGTGCGTGCGTGCGTGCGTGCGTGTGTGGTGTGTGTGTGTGTGTGTGTGTGTGTGTGTGCGTGTGTGTGTGTGGAATGCGTGTGCGTCCGTGCACGTCCGGCTGCTCTATAAATACACACGTCCTTAAACTCTCGGATTGCTCTCTCTCTCTCTCTCTCTCTCTCTCTCTCTCTTTTTTTTTTTTTTTTTTTTTTTTAATAAATCTCTTTCTTGAACACACAAGACTCAGCAGTGTGATATGCGAAGACAATGTGAAAGAATATGTCTATTACAATGCAAACAGTTACCGAAGAAACTGACAACACGAATGATTGACTGTCTAGGTCAAATCAAGGGCCAGTGCCGGACACACACACACACTTTTAACATGAAAAAATAGCAATTGCAGGAGGAACACTTTCAAGGAGTTGTGGTGTTGAAAGCCGTCTTCCGCTGCCTGGTTCCTGTCCTTGTCTACTTCCTGTTCTTGTTTTCCTTTTTGTTCTTGTCCTTGTCCACTTCCTGTTCTTGTTTCCCTTTTCGTTCTTGTCCTTGTTCTGCTTCTTGTTCTTGTCCTTGTCCTTCTTCTTGTCCTTGTCTTACTTCTTGTTTGTGCATACTTCTAGTTCTTGTTTTTTTTGTCCTACCTTTTTGCTCGTTCTTGTTCTTCTTTTTTCTCTTCTTCCCGTCGTTTTTTCCTGCCTCCTCTTCTCAATCTTCTTCTTTTCATTCTTCTTGTGTCCTGTTCCTGCTCCCTCTTCTGTTTTCTATGTTCTGACTCTTTTTGTTCTTCTCTTCTGGTTCTGTTTCATCCTCTTTTCTTCTGTTGCTTTCTTTCTTTTTCTTTCTTCCTTTCTTCCTTTCTTCTTTCTTTCTTCTTCTTCCTTCTTCTTCCCTCTTCTTCTTCTTCTTCTTCTCTTCCTCTTCTCTCTTCTCTCTTCTTCTTCTTCTTTCTTCTTCTTCTTCCTCCTCTTCCTCTTCCTCTTCTTTCCTCTTTCTTTCCTCTTCTCTTCTTCTTCTTCTTCTCCCTCTTCTTCTTCTCCTTCTTTTCCTCCCCATTTTTTCTTTGTTTTTTTTTTTCTTCTTCTCGTATCTTCTTCATGTCCCTCTCCACCTTTTTCTATTCTTCTTTCTTTCTTCTTCTTCTCTTTTTGGTCCCGTTTTCTTTTTTTTTTTTTTTTTTTCTCTTATATTCCTCTTGTTTTATTTTGGTTTCTTTTTCCACCTTCTTCTCGTCATAATTGTCTTGCTTCTCCTCCTCCTCTTCTTCTTTCTTTCTCTTTCTTATCAGACTTCAGCGACCAGGCTTCAGTACGACAGAGAAGAAGATGAGGAAAGACCAGAGACAGAGAGAGGAGACAGAGACAGAGACAAGACGACAGAGAGAGAGAGAGAGAGAGAGAGAGAGAGAGAGACAGAGACAGACAGACAGACAGACAGACAGGGACAGACAGAGGAGACAGACATACAGACTGACACAGACAAAGACGACAGAGAGAGAGAGAGAGAGAGAGAGAGAGAGAGAGAGAGAGAGAGAGAAAAATCCTCTTCCGCCTCTTCCCTGTTCCCAACCCCTTCCCCCATTCCCTCTCCCAACCCTCCACATCCACCACCACGCCGCCACCACCACCACACCACCACCACCACCCCCACCCTCTTTCTGCCTAAAAGGTGAGGGTAGGCATGAGAAGAAGAAGAAGAAAGGAAGAGAAGCAGACACGAGAGAAAAAGAAGAAGAAGAATCAAGACGTGTGAAGTATGCATGTAGAAGCGGGGCCCGTTAATTGTCAGCACATGTCTGGCAGCATGCTTGACCAGCCGAGAACGTCGCCGACTTGTATTGCACGGATGAAGGAGATGAGCTCAAGCTCTCTCTCTCTCTCTCTCTCTCTCTCTCTCTCTCTCTCTCTCTCTCTCTCTCTCTATCTCTCTCTCTCCCCTCTCTCTCTCTCTCTCTCTCTCTCTCTCTGACTGATTCGTCTGAGTCTGGTGGAGTGCCAGCGTGTAGCATGTGTGTTGTTACCTGGCCCACCAGACTAAGTCTGGTTTAGCTTATTGGAAGGAATTTTTTTTTTTGTCTGGTCTGTCTGTCTGTCCTTTTTTTTTTCTCTGTGTCTGCCTGTCCTGTCTGCATATCGGTCTGTGTGACGGTTTGTTTGTTTGTTTTCTTTGGATGAATTATGATGTGTCCTTGAAGCTGACGAAGGGGCTGATTTTGGAACCTGTGAATCTGTTCATCTGGTGATGTGTTTGGTTTGATTGTCGTCACTGGCACTGCTCCAGGGGTTGGAGAATGGATAACAATTTATTGGACGATCGTAGGATGAGTGGAGGAGAAGTGAGAGGGGGGGGATAACCAGCCAAATGGAGAGACAAGCAAAAACACTTCCAAGCTGGAAACAACGAGAGTTAAGGGAGATAACAAGTACACATTTGCTAACAACACAGACAACCAATGAGGACCAATACAAGCAACAAGGAAACACTGAGAAACAGCACGGTCAGTCAAGGATTTAGAGAGACAGACAGACAGACAGACAGACAGACAGAGAGAATTAACACAAGCAGATAGAAAAATAGTGACAATTGAGACAGATTACCAGGAAATGATGATGAAAATTGACGAAGAACACCAGGACTTCATGAGAATCGATACAGAGATCACTCGTGAGGATTGACACGGACAACCAGGACAAAACGAGAGAACTGACACAGACAACATGGAAACACTATGATTCAACACGAGGACAACCAGGAAGTAGTGAGAATCAACATGAGTCCCATAAAACAATGAAAATCAATACAGACAATAAGACGTTGATAGTCAACAGGAGAAAAAAAATATTGAGAATCTAGACAAGCAGAATATAGAATTAACACAGAAAACGAGGAAACAATGAGGATCAATATAGACAAGCAGGAAATAGAAAGAATCAGAATCAGACATAGACAACAGGGAAACAAAAAGGAAACACTGGAATTCAACACAGACAACCAGGAAATAGGCTCAATCAGCCAAGACAACCGGCAAATGGTGACAACCCAATACAGACAACCAGGAAAACAGTAGGAATTAATGTAACAGTAAAACGGCGAGAATCAACACAGAAAACAAGGAGAGGGGAGAAAGCAAGAAACAACATAAACAGCTCTGGAACAGCAAAGATCAGCACCACCAGGAATGACCACGAATCAGTACAGATAACACCCACCATGAATGACCATGAATCAGTACAGATAACACCACAATGAATGACCACGAATCAGTACAGATAACACCACCATGAATGACCATGAATCAGTACAGATAATAACACCACCATGAATGACCATGAATCAGTACAGATAAAAAAGAAAAAGCAGGAAAGAGAGTGAATTCTGACTATAACAATACAGTGAGGATCAGCACGCACAACCAGAAAATGATGATGATAATCACCACAAGACAACCAGGAAATAGTGGAAAATCAAACACAGACAACCAGGAAATAGTGATAATCAACTGAGACAACCAAAAAAATAGTGATGAACAACAGAGACAACCAGAAAAAAGTGAGTGATAATCCACAGAGACAACCAGGAAATAGTGACAATCAAACAGAGACAACCAGCAAACGCTGAAAACCAGCACAGACAACCAGGAAACAGTGACAGTGACAATCAACAGAGACAACCAGGTAAACAGTGACAATCTACAGAGGTAACCAGGAAACAGTGACAATCAACAGAAGTAACCAGAAAGGAACATGTGACCATCAACAGTGACAATCAACAGAGGTAACCAGGAAACAGTGACAATCAACAGAGGTAAACCAGGAAACAGTGACAATCAACAGAGGTAACCCGGTTGGAAACAGTGACAAATCAACAGAGGTAACCAGGAAACAGTGACAATCTACAGAGGTAACCAGGAAACCAGAAACAGTGACATCAACAGAGGTAACCAGGAAACAGTGACAATCAACAGAGGTACCAGGAAAAGCAGTGACAATCTACAGAGGTAACCATGAAACAGTGACAATCAACAGAGGTAACCAGGAAACAGTGACAATCAACAGAGGTAACCAGGACAACAGTGACAATCAACAGAGGTAACAGGTAACCCAGGAAACAGTGACAATCAACAGAGGTAACCAGGAAACAGTGACAAGTGGTAACCAATCAACAGAGGTAACCAGGAAACAGTGACAATCAACAGAGGGTAACCATTGAAACAATCAACAGAGGGGTAACCAGGAAAACAGTGACAATCAACAGAGGTAACCAGGAAACAGTGACAATCAACAGAGGTAACCAGGAAAAACAGTGACAATCAACAGAGAGGTAACCAGAAAAACAGTGACAATCAACAGAGGTAACCAGGAACAGTGACAATCTGGACAACACAGAGGTAACCATGTAACAGTGACAATCAAGAGGTAACCAGGAAACAGTGACAATCAACAAAGGTAACCCAGGAAAACAGGGACAATCAACAGGAAGAACCAGAACACAGAGAATCAACATGGGCAAGTAGGAAACATTGAGAATTTACACTGAAAAACAAAATCAACATAGGCAACATGA
>JADBJO010008674.1:30000-47500 GCA_016801955.1 Conus betulinus
AAATGCGCAGATCTCTCTCTCTCTCTCTCTCTCTCTCTCTCTCTCTCTCTCTCTCTCTCTCTCTCTCTCTCTCTCTCTTCCGCGTTTTCAGGCGGGGAGTTTGTTTATCCTCGTTACTTCATAGTCTTTTTCCCCTTTTATTCACACTGACTACTTACCGGTCGATCTGTCGGTTCGGGTCTGTCTGTCTGTCTGTCTGTGTCTGTCTGTCTGTTCGTATCTCTCTCTCTCTCTCTCTCTCTCTCTCTCTCTCTTCTCTCTCTCTCTCTCTCTCTCTCTCTCTCTCTCTCTCTCTCTCTCTCTGTGCTGTTTTTTCTCATCATATTTTCTTCCCGAGATTGCTCTGTGAACGCAGCTGTTTATTTGTGGTAAAGAATTCCTTTCATGCTCGTCACATATTCCATGTTCATGTGAAAATCTGTAGTGATTTTAATTTTGTATTCTATATATCACTCAGCGCCGGATTAAAAAAAAAAGCCACTTGATGCATATTTCGTTTTGTTTATTTAATTAAAAAACCTCTCTGTCTCTTTGTCTCTGTGTTTCCTCCCTCCCTTCCTCCCTTCTCTCTCCCCTCCCTCCCTGTCTCTCCCCCCCCCCCCCCTCTCTCTCTCTCTATCTATCTATCTATCTATCTATCTATCTATCTATCTATCTATATCCCGAAAATTCACCGATCTGTTTCGGTGAGTCTGCATAATAAGCGTGTTTGGCACTCTGCTTCGATTGTTTATATGTATTTTAGCCACTCACCACTTGGTCAGAATATGGCATCAGTCTCAGGAGGAGTATCTCATGGCACCAGAAAGTAAATGTCGATTACCGCGGTCCGTGTCAGCTTTATTAATAAAGATACCACTGCGTATCCAGACTGAAACTCAATGCGTAACATCTATGACAGGCCGAAAGGTCAGGGGTCAGGGGGTCAGTATTAGACACAGCTGATGCCGACTCCAGTGATGTTGCTTGTGGCCCAGGTGCTCACGGAGGCCATACAAGAGCTGTGAGCAATGCTAGCTCAGAACTTGGCAGAAACTAGAATTCCAAGACATATTACAACAAGAAAAGAAAAAAGAAAAAAAGAAAGAAAAAGAAGAAGAGAGAGAGAGAGAGAGAGAGAGAGAGAGGAAACGGGGAGGGGGGGAGAACGGGGGGGGGGGGGGGGGGGGGGGGGGGAGATTAAGTTCTGAAACAAAAAAAACAGCCAATCTGAACTATTTCAGAATTAAAATCCCAATGCTAAAATTTGAAAAAAAAAAACAAACAAACAAACAAACAAACATACAAAAAAAACAAAACAAACGCAAACACAACAAAAAAGAGGAGAGAGGGCGCTAGGGAGAGCGCAGACCCCGCCAAGGCCGAACGGTTTCCGGATCATTGTAAGTGACAGCAACTTTGCTCCAGACAAAGTCAGAGCAAGCACGGACAGTGAGAATTACGTTTCATATTCTTTGAATATTTATGTTATGGAAAATACAAAACGTCAATGTTCGCTTCAACTAGAAAGTTTTAACATTCCGTGGATATATATTTTTATCTATATAAATGATTATCAATTTATAATAGGGCCTTCACAGTGTTCCCATACAGTGAAAATGTTGCCATAACCTTGATCAACAGCTCCTGGATCCGATGTGTAATCCGGATCCGCAGCACAGATCTACACCCAAATCTAAGGGGGTTGTTACGGCAGTCACTTTCTGTCTTTCCACAAAGTTTCATGAAAATCGGTCGAATGGTTTTTGCGTGATCTTGCTTACGGACAGACAGACAAGCAAACAAACGAACGAACTGACGCGGGTAGTTAACAAAAAACAAAAAAAAAACAAAAAAAAAAAACAAAAAAAAACAGGCCTTGGCCCCTCAGAAGGGGGGGGATATACATGAAACATAGCAAAGTCGCTTTACGAGACTAATAATAATGATTACAATGCACAAATGCTTCGCCGTTTGAAAGCTTTGAATAAAAAATACTGCGAACTGCTTTACAGTGTTTTCATTTGCAGATGACATTAACAAAATAAGCTTGAATAAGCAAGGTCTTGTGTAAAATTTTGGGGGAATAAACTTTTCTCTTATATCTTGTAACTCTGGACAAGTTAATGCAAAATGTACTTCATCTTCTCTTGACTGTCGACATAATGGGACACAGCAGACCAGAGGCATTTACTTGTCTATAAACGGCAGTGATGAACAAGAATATCAGAAACACCAACTCTAAATTTTGTCATCATAAACTTCAAGTGCCTGTCCATGGTCATTGACATATACGTTGGCAGAGAATGCACATCAATAAATGTTCTATAGAAACTAAACCTGTCACTATTCTGAACATGAAAATTCCAGTCTTGCCACCTACAGTCAATTAGTCTTTCTTTAAAGGTACGAAGAAAGCTGTTCATATCTCCGACACCTTGGTTAAGCCATACGTACCCGAAACCGTGTTCATATAATTTCGCCTTAACACGTGACACCCAGTTTCATCTGCCCTATTATCTAGTTCTACAGCATTTTATAAGCTTTATGGGGTAATCTATGTTCAGCCATCTGAGTTAATTTGAGCCAGTACTTGATACATTTAACAGTGAAGTGCAAAGAGATGGGATATCTGTTAGTCTCTCCATACACAAGATCATTTGGGGGTTTGTGATGATACACCTAAGAACTTTTTTAAAGCAAATAAATGAACCTTTTCGCATTGTGCAGCGGCAGCAGCATCAAGACCCCACAGTTCAGCCCCATATTGTAGCATAGGCAGGATCTGAGCATCAAACAATTTCAAAAACAAAGCAAGAGATTCATTATTCAGCTTCGACAACTTCTTCATAAAACATAGCAATGCATTTTTGGCTCTACAAGCAATATCTTTACATGCGAAAGTGAACTTAATCGCGTAGAGAAATATACACCTAAATATTTATATACATTTACAACAGGCATATTTGCCCCATCATATGTCCATTTTTCCCGAGAGGAAAGGTAACCCCCTTTTCTGAAAACGATTATATTACTTTTACTCAAATTTACTTTCAGCTGGAGTGAATTAGCTGCCCTTTGCAAACTGTTTTAGTGAGTTTGGAGGCCTATTACTGTCTCAGACATTAATGCCACGTCGTCGGCAAGCAATAGAATAAATATTTCCATAGCATCATTTACAAAATGGGGGCACCATGTCTTCCAGAGTTTATCACTTCCAAAGTCAGCTCATTAATGAATAAAGAAAAACAAAACTGGGCTGCAAACATCACCCTGCTTAACACCTGATGTGCAATTGATATAATCAGTTAAAGCACCACCACATCGTACCTTTTGCTTTACACAATCATACATACTCATAATGCATTTATACATCTTTCCACGAATACCGTTTTTTAACAAGATAGGCCAAAGTATGGTTCTATTGATAGAGTCAAACGCTTTCTCAAAATCGATGAAAGCAACATACAACTTACGGTTCAGACAAAATTGTTTTTGAATGAAAGCCAATAATGTGAACATATGGTCTATGGTGGAACGATTTTGTTTAAACCCAGCTTGAAACTCACCTGTGATGTTATTGTCCTCAACCCACACTTGAAGTCTTTTATTAATAATTGCACTATACAGTTTGCTGCAAACATTGCACAACGAGATTCCCCTGTAGTTATTTGGATTGGTAACATTACCCTTTTTATATAGTGGCACAACAATGACTCACACCAGCTTTCAGGATATATGCCTCTCTCAAACAGAGAATTAAAAAATTTTACCAAAAATTCCATTACCAAATTTGATTTGCAGGCATTTTTAATAAATTCCCCTATGATTTTGTCCGGACCGGCAGCCTTGCGACTTTTCAGAGTTTTCAGCGCAATCAAAACTTCTTCTACTGAGATAGGTTGATTCAAATTATTTTCCCCGTCATCATCGTTATTTTCTTTCTTCATCATCACCATCATCATCATCACAAAAGCAGCAGCAGCGGCAGCATGGTCATCATCATCATCATCATCATTATCAACATTGTCATAAACATCATCATTCTTAACAGCATCATAAACATTTTGATCACTATTACTTCTCCCTGAACCAGAACATTATCAAACTTGTCTTTTCTTTCTAACAGTTCTTTAATGTGTAAATACCAATCGCTTATGCTAATGTCACTCGACATCTGCCTCTCTTGTTGTAGATATTTTACGCACAGATTCCCAGAAATCTTTTTGATTATTTACAGATCGTAATAAGTCAGTTAATAGAGTCTCATTAAATTGCTTCTCTTTTCTCTTTAACAAATGTTTATATTCACGTCTTGCTATACATAAAGAAGTGCGATCAGGTGGAGATAAAGTACGTTTAAATGTCGTCAACAATTGCGTACAGTTTTCTTTGCTGCACGACATTCTTTATCATACCAGTCGTCATCTTTCACGTACCTACCAATGTATATTTGTTTCTTCATACAGTCTGCTGCATCTTTTATACAATGATTAAAAACCTCAAGTGCTTCGTTGAGATCTATATCTATCAAACTGATCGCCATTTCAAACTGACTTTGCATGTCGTTTGAACAGATGATGTCTCTGAACACATTGCTTTGGGTTTCATCCCATACAAACTTTTCGAAAATTTGAACATCATCCTGAACACAAATCTCATTATTCATAGGGAAGTGAATATATAATTCCAAAGACAAATGATCAGATTCAATTCTATCAGACACCTTCATTCTGATGCTATCAGACACTCTTGAATACAAATCATACGACAGTAAAAAATAATCATCTACACTGTTACCATTATCAGCTATGTACGTGTAATGACCTTGAAGGTCATCCTCACACATACCGTTCAAATACACAGGTCAAAAACAGTGCACATGCTAAGTAACATTTTGCCATAATTATTAATCACACGGTCTTCAGAATTTCTGTTCAGGTTCAAAGGCCCACTCAAATGTTGATTAACAAAATCACATACATTGGATTCTAAGTCACAAGATATATTTGAAGTTCTGCTATTTAAATCTCCATTAATTACTATGTGCATATCATGTGTCTTTTTTATAAAGCAAACAATCGCATAAAAATCTTCCAATAAAGAAACACCATTTTCATAATCAAAATGCACATAATATGGTGAGTTCTCTGGCGGTATATAAGCACAAACATACATAATGTGTCTTTCAATGCCGAAAAGGCATTTATCCAACACAAAAGCATAAAAAAGATGAGACTCCACACATATAGGTTTGACAAAAGAACACAACTCATTTCTTATCAAACATATAATTCCACCCGAACGTCTTCCGTGTGTCGACAGTTTAACAGCAGGCTTACAAAACAATGTGTACCCTTTAAAAATAGGCACCTGAAAATCCTCTACAAACGTCTCAACTAAACAAACAAAATCAAAGGAACAAACATACGAAACAAAATCATGATCATGTATTTTTGTGAGTAGTCCATTAACGTTCAATGGAGGAAAAGAAAAGGGTTTCGTTTCATTACATACATTAACATCATCAAACTCATTATTCATCACTGACGAGGTCAATCTACACACATTTCCATTTGACACACCGTCAACAGAGCTGTTCACGTGCACCGGCGACACAGAAACCTCGTCACAGAACACGGGCGCACAATTCTCACGAGGCGCCAACTCACTGACACTGTCGCGCTGTGACAAGGCCACCGGCGTCGACTCGGTATGCGTTCCTTCCACAGCAGCGGACAAAAAACAAGGATAAATACAGGACCGGCCTAACCCCTATTTCATCACCACAAGACGATCACCCGAGTCCAACGTGTAACGAGTTCCGTTCACAAGGAGATGATCATGGATCATCGCGGCACGTTTCCCGTCACTTCTCGCCTGTTTAAGATGAGGGGTCAGTTTTCTTCTAATGTCTCTCACTCTTGTGGAAAAGTCCTCCCCTACAAAGATTTTGGTGCCCTTGAGTTTCCGCTTAGCTCTAAGTATGTCCATTTTCTGTTTATAAAAAAAACACATCGTGCAATTATCGGGGAATCCGGTTTGGAACTGACACGGTGGACCCTATCAAATTCTACGTCGCGAGACAGTTCCAGCTGATCAGTGATAAGTTCCCTAATGATGTCTTCACACTGCACGCTTGTCTCATTCTCCTTCCTGGCGAGACCATAGAAGAGAATGTTGTTTCTCCTGGACCTCCCCTCCAGGTCGTCCGCCTTCCTTTCCAGGTTGTCCATTCTCGAGACCAGGTCGTCGTTTCTCTTCTGCAAGTCCTGGTTCTGCTGTCGAAGGTCGTCCACCTCCCGCCTCAGCCCTCTCATCTCCTCCTGCATGGCTGCATAGCCCTCACGGAGAACACGTATGTCCTGCTTGACCTCGTCAAACTTCCGGTCCATCGACTGGAACATGGTCATGAGGTCGGACAGAGACGGCTCTTTCACTGGCTGGTTTAGGCGCCCCCCTGAGAGTTGACAGGTTTCTCCAGACTCACTCTGCCACCGCGCTCGCCCCAGTGCTGGAGAATCGGGTCTGCCTGGTGCTGTCACGTCCTTGTGAAGGGTTGGGGCCAGGATTAGTTTCAATATCTCCACAACGAAGCAAAAGGCTCCCCCAGAACAAATACGTGAGGAGCAAGCCTGCCACAACACACCGTCCACTCTCCTTTTCAGCTGCAATATGGCGACTCGCATCGAGAGTTTTTTGCCTAGCTCGCTTCATCATGAAGACCTGGAAAACGGAGAGAAAAGAGCCACAGGAGGCCCTAAAGTCCAACGCTCCAGATGGCATGACACTTCTGACGCACACTGACCAAAACTGTGTGGGGTACGTACACTTGAATCACGGCAAACCATGAAATCAAACGGAGAGCTATCTGGTGCGACTTGACGCGCGGACAGTACAGACAGATAAACAGAGAAAAACAGAAGAGAGAGAGAGAGAGAGAGAGAGAGAGAGAGAGAGAGAGAGAGATAGAGATTGACAGACAATCAGAGAGAGAGAGAGAGAGAGACTGACAGACAATCAGAGAGAGAGAGAGAGAGTCACACACACACACACACACACACACACACACACACACACACACACACACACAGAGAGAGAGAGAGAGATTGACAATCAGAGAGAGAAAGAGAGAGAGAATGACAGACAATCAGAGAGAGAGAGAGAGATTGACAGACAGTCAGACAGACAAACACACACAACACCACACACAACAAACACACACACACACAACACCACACACACACACACACAGAGAGAGAGAGAGAGAGAGAGAGAGAGAGAGAGATCATATACAAAAGCACTCGCACATCCAAACTACGGCAGGGACTACGGTTCCCCCCCGCCAGATGTTCGCAGCTCCCGCTTCTTCCCTTCCCCTCACAAACGCCTCCGCTCTCTCTCTCTCCCTCTCTCTCCTCTCTCTCCTCTCTCGCTTGTTCCTCCCCCATCGCCTCCGCTATCTCTCCTCTATTTTTACCATCTCTCATTTTAATTTTCTTTCTCTTTTTTTTTTTTTTACCCCCCTTTTATTCAACAACTTCACAGTCTGAGCTAATAGATACAACCCTCACGGTTGCGCCTGGCTCAGAATGGACAACTCAGAGAGGTGGTGCCCGCCGAGACGCGAGGAGAGTGTGGTGGGGAGTATCAGGGGGGGAGGGGGGGGGGGGGGGGGGAGGGGGGGAGGGGACGGTTGGACAGGACAAACACACACAGGTGGGAAACACACCCTGCCACGATATATTGACAAGGCCGGACTTCTTGACACACAAACGCTGGGGAAAAGAGTGGAGAGAGGATCTTCTCCGAGGATGAGCAGCCACACAGGAGCAGCTTATGTGAGGGGAAGAGAGACAATTTCAAATGCTCTCTTCTCCATCCCTCACTCTCTCCACTCATCTCTATCATCTCTCCCTCTCTCGTCAAAGCCTCTGGAAAGGGAGCCAACCCCCATTGCCCTACCAAGAAAACCATCGCCCGCACCAAAAACTCGATCCAAGGATATTTGAGTCCGGCACCGTCGCCTCGAAGAATTATCCATAATAATCTTGGAATATCCAAATCTATTGTCGCTGTTGGAAACTCAAGCTCCGCTCTGCCCTCTCTCCGTTCCTCCCACATCAACCCCTCCCCTCCACTCTTCTAAGAAACCCCGCTATCCTCTTGGGGAAATGGGGGGGGGGGGGGTGGGGGTGGTGGGGGGGTGTGGAACTGGGGGGGGGGGGGGGGGGTTGGGGGGGGGGGGGGGGCGGGGGGCGGGGGGGGGGGGGGGGGGGGGGGGGGGGGGGGGGGGGGGGGGGGGGGGGGGGGGGGGGGAGGGCTCAGCGGGGACGAGGAGATGGAAGGGGCTGCGTGGGGAGTTTGGGGGGGGGGGGGTGGGGGACCTGGGGGGGGGGGAGGGGACGGGGGCCAGGGGGGGGGGGGGGGGGAACAGGCTGACGGGGATATTGAATGGGCCGGAAAGGATTCTTGTACGGGGGGGGGCGCGGGAAAAAAAGTGGATCGACCATTCTTCTGGGGAGGGAATGAGCAGCACGGACGGCTGGGGGGGGGGGGGGGGGTTGTGAAGGAGAGGACGAAGGCAATTTTCCTCTCTCTATCTCTCCTCTCGCTCTCTCTCCTCTCTCTCTCCTGCTGCGCCAGCCAGGACCACCAGGTTGCCCTCCTCCCCGGAAAAACCTCGCTATCACAAACAGGCCACGGCAATATTGAGTTGGACGCCGTCTGAGAAAGAATTATACATGGGGGGGGGGAGGGGGGGGGGGGGGGTGCCTGTGAAACTTCAAGAAGTGCCGCCCTTCCGTCCTCCCACTACCCCGCTCCCCTCCACTCCTGCGGGGTCCCGCGATGTGCGTTGGGGGGGGGGGCGGGGGACGGGGTGGGGGCGGGGGGGGGAGGGGTGGGTGTTGGGGGAAGGGTGACGGGGGAACACGGGGCGGACGTTCCGGTCGGGTGATATGATTGGTTAATTTCGCTGTTGTCTGACCCAAACAGGGCGCGTGTTTGTTGACATGGTGTGGCCAGAAAAACTGCAGTGATATTTGCAAATTATCCAGAGCTTAAGGAGAGAAAGGGAAAAATAACCCACCCTAGAGAGGCGAAGCGAGGTTGTCTCCCTGGATTTCGGCGGAGGGGAGATGACGCGCCGCCGCTTTTCTTGGACGTCATGGGAGAGGTCCACAGCCATGATCAGAAAAACGAATAAGAAACTGAAAAGGGAACCGCGGAGATCAAAACCTGATTGATTCCACTTGATCAGGTCTCTCACTCTCTCCCTTTCGCAGACATGACCCAGACTTGAGGAAGAAGGTGGAGGGGCGAGGGGGGGGGGGGGGAAAGGGGGGGGGGGGGGGGTGAGGGGGGGGGGGAAAGAGGTCAAAGAAGAGGGGTAGGGTGAAGTTAGTGGACAGAACTATCGAAAGGTGGCGCTCCTTCTGAACTGTTGGATGTCCCTTTACCCGCTCTTGTTAGGACTTACTGAAGAACTTTAGTGACAACCGCAAGAAATCCTTTTCAAACGGGTCTAAAATACAAGGAAGGATATGAATGCCAAGATTGTTGCACATGGGAATGAAGTGTGGGTCATATATGGACGAAGAGTCTTAACAGGATAAAGTTTGAATGGAATAAAAAAAATCTTATGTCTTAAACCAAAGACAAGTCATCATTGAAAAGCTTTAAACAGACGGGGGATTTCAAACGGAAGACAAGTCCATGGGAATGTTCGATGAAACAACAGTCTTAAATGGGCAAAAGTACAGAAAAAATCTTGATAAAAAGTTATACATTTAGGGAAAATGGGAAAATGGAAGAAAACTGTAAGAACCAGAAGAAAGCCTTAAATGGAAGGAAAGCCTTTAATGAAAAATAGCCTTTAAAGAAAAGAGAGCCTCGAATGAAAAGATAACTTTGAATGGATGGACGGTTTTAACTCGGAGGAAAGCCTCTGAATGGCAGGCAGTCTTAAATGAAATGAAAGTCTGAAATGACAGGCATAAATTACACACAGTCTTTGATTGGAATTTCAGTTAACACTGCCATGAAAAATCGGTGCATGTATCTGGTAAAGTACCATGTTTTTTCAAGTTGTCATCGAATTTGTCATGAGAGGACTTTCGTAAGGCAAACTTCTAGTATAGGAGCTCCTGCTTTCGACACATATTCTCCTTCAATGGTTTCTCTTTACTGCGTTTGATTTCTGTCAAAGGTCAGAGAAATTTTGATTGGAACACACCCTGATTTTTACAGAGAGGCCAAATAAGGAAACAAAATGGCGTGCTGTAACTATTCCGGCGACAAGTTGTGTTGCGAAGGGAAATTACCTAATGGGGCTTTGAATTATGAGCTTTTAGACTTACGGTTTGTCTTTTTTAAACTCTCTCTCTCTCTCTCTCTCTCTCTCTCTCTCTCTCTCTCTCTCTCTCTCTCTCTCTCTGTGTGTGTGTGTGTGTGTGTGTATGCGTTTTTGAATCACTACTGTCAAGGCTGTTGAAAGCACTGACAAACCAAGAGCCAAGAGAGAGCGCACATTCGTGTATGCGAGGTTGGGGGTGGAATGGAAAATAAATCAGGCGAGGTGAGATTAGTGGTGATTGTGGTAGAGAGAGAGAGAGAGAGAGAGAGAGAGAGAGAGAGAGAGAGAGAGAGAGAGGAGCGCGGGTGTGGATCACCAGGCCGCGTATTTGCCCCTAACAGTATACAAAACCATACCCATCCTCTCATAAACCAAATTAATTAGCCAGAGGCAATAATACAAACCAACAATGGTCATACAACTGACAGGGCACCAATCCACCCACCCCCCACCCCCCACCCTACCCCCCACCACCCGCTGTCGCTTCCTTTCTCTTCCCACATCAACATACACTCCAACACCTAATTAAGTTCACTCCATCACACCATTGTCCTCCCCTGCTCCCCCCCCCCCCCCCCCCCAACTCCCGTTCACTCCCTCTCCCCCAACCTTCTTCAAACATACTTAAAAAGGAGAGGAAGGGGGAACGGGGAAGAGGGGGGGGGGGGTGAGAGAGGAGGGGAAGGATGGAGGATGGGTGAGGGGAGGGGCGGAAGACCAATGACAGCAGTAACAGATGTCGAACTATGATTGGCAGCCACATTCGCCCCTCTCTACCCTCTCCCTCGATCTCTATCTCACCCCACCCTACCCCCCTCTCCCTCCCCGCCTCACCCTCTCCCAGACTCCGCCCATGCAGACGATAGCAGATAGATGACGAGTTCATTACCAAGCCATGGAGACGCTCGTGCAGCACGTCAGGTCCTGCCTCAGCACGAACTGCCCTGTAGGATTAAAGGCTTACAACGCTGCGCAACTAAAGCGAAGGAATCAAACAAATAAAATCAGCAAACACTGCCTCCTGTACACGCTGCGATTTTAAACAAAGAAAGAAACAAACAAAACAAAAACCAACAAAGATTACCTCTTATACACGCTGCGCGTAGCAAAACAAACAAATGAATAAAAACACGTTGGATGTTCATGGGAGTTGGGGATCGAATTCCACATAGGTCGAAGCTTAAACGATCTGCTGTAGTTGGATATTGATTGAACTAACCCAACAAAAAACGTCGATGGTCGAAGCTTAAAACGATTTGCTGTAGTTGGATATTGATTGAACTAAACCCAGAAAACGTCGATGGTCGAAGCTTAAACGATCTGCTATAGTTTGGATATTGATTGAACTAACCCAGCAAAAAACGTCGATGGTCGAAGCTTAAGCGATCTGCTGTAGTTGGATATGATTGAACTAAACCCAACAAAAACGTCGGTGGTCGAAGCTTAAACGATCTGCTGCAGCTGGATATTGATTGAACTAACCAACAAAAAACGTCGATGGTCGAAGCTTAAGCGATCTGCTGTAGTTGGATATTGATTGAACTAACCCAACAAAAACGTCGATGGTCGAAGCTTAAGCGATCTGCTGTAGTTGGATATTGATTGAACTAACCCAAACAAAAAACGTCGGTGGTCGAAGCTTAAACGATCTGCTGTAGTTGGATATTTGATTGAACTAACCCAACAAAAACGTCGATGGTCGAAGCTTAAGCGATCTGCTGTAGTTTGATATGTGATTGAACTAACCCAACAAAAACGTCGGTGGTCGAAGCTTAAACGATCTGCTGTAGTTGGATATTGATTGAACTAACCCAACAAAAACGTCGGTGGTCGAAGCTTAAACGATCTGCTGTGCTTGGACGTTGATTGAACTAAGCCAACAAACATCGGTGGGTTCGTCTGCCTATGGACTGTGTGAGGAAAAAGGGGGGGGTGCTTTTGAAAATCAAAAAACCTTCTCGACCAAAGAGAGGGGGGGGGGTCGGGTGGGGAGTAAGGGAGCAGTGTGTGTGTGTGTGTGTGTGTGTGTGTGTGTGTGTGTGTGTGCGTGCGTGCGTGCGTGCGCGCGCGCGCGCGCGTGTGTGTGTGTATGCGCGTGTGAGTGTGTGTGTGTGTGTGTGTGTGTGTGTGTGTGTGTGTGTGTGTGTGTGTGTGTGCGCGTACGTGCGTGCGTGCGTGCGTGTGTGTGTGTGTGTGTGTGTGTGTGTGTGTGTGTGTGTGTGTGTGTGTGTGAATAGGGGGAGTGTGGGGGGGAAATAGAAAGGGCGACAGTGAAAGGGAGAGAGGGAGGAGGAAGGTAGAAAATGAAGATTAAAAAATAGGAGAAAAAGAGAAGGTTCTCGAGAAAGAGACTTTTGTTGTATAGGGTATTTCTTCGTGAGACATTGCAGTTACACACGTTGTCCATCGTTACAGAGATATTTGATTGTACGAGAGAGAGAGAGAGAGAGAGAGAGAGAGAGAGAGAGAGAGAGAGAGAGAGAGAGAGAGAGAGAGAGAGATCTGGGCGATCAATCCAAAGTTCTTCTGCGACACTTCAGTTTTACGATACAGAGCGGATATTTTCACTACGCCTCGCATTCAGTGTAGCATGGCAGTAAGCAGAGACTCAGAATTTTTTTTTCGCCGTGGCGAAGGGGTTAGCGTCGCGGACTCCCGGCTGGGAGGTCGTGGGTTCGAATCCCATCAGAGTCATGTGGGTTTTTTCTGCCCCGACCGGCTCCTACCCAGAGTTGAGTTTGCTGCGGACTCAGTTGGGAAGACTGGGACCACACACAGTCGAGTTTCATCCACTTAATGGATGCGTTTCTGAGAGTGTTGCTCAAATTTCCTGACCAACACTGCAGGTGCCTGTATCTCTCGGGCCTGGTTGACGCCGGGATATATTATGAAAGGAAGCGTAGAGTACAGCCCTGTCATGTAGTCTCAGACCGAAATGGAAATCCGTAGCATCATCTTAATCATCCTCATTCTCATCGATCAGCATTAAAAAAAAAAAAAAAAAATGTGTCTCAAATTCTGTGGCCCTTCATGCCCTGCTCTCATGGTGACCTCAGTTTCGATGTCTTCTCCACGTCTGTGGCCTTGGTTTGGTTCCGTCGGGGTCACCGGTATCGGCGAGTCCATGGGGGCTGTCGTTGGACGGACGTGGTGGCGCCCTCCGGAGGGAGAGCTCACTCACGCCGGCTCCGCGACTAAGCAATTATTGTCGTCAGTAGGGGGCTTAGTAGGTGGCGTCCTGCGTATGTTAGATCAGAACAGGCGCCACTGAACACCACCGAAGTGACTCGGCAGCAGTGCAGTGTCTCCTCCGGTGGGTTGCCTCTTGACGACTTGACATTGACTGCTCCCTGTGGATTGCCGGTGCCGGGGCTGCGGCGGGACCAGCCGGGCTGTGGCTGTGGACGGGGTGTCGGAATGAGCGGCGTGGGTGCGCAGAAGCTGGGACAGCAAAACAAAAAAAAAAACAAAAAAAAAAAAAAAAAAAAGGCGAGTAAAAGGAAAACAGAAACAACAAGAACAACGACTGCAGCAGTAGCTACAACAAGAACAACAACAACAACAACAAGAACCGCCACCAAGCAAGCAAAAATCGTCGCTTATCTGTAGCCTGTGTGGAACAGTGGTCTGTATGTTTGGCGTTTCTCACGAAAACATGGTGTCGCCAGTTGTGGACCAATGGTCTGTATGTTTGGCGTTTCTCACGAAAACATGGTGTCGCCAGTTGTGGACCAATGGTCTGTATGTTAAACATGGTGTCGCCACGTGGACCATGGTCTGTATGTTAAACATGGTGTCGCCAGTTGTGGACCAAAGGTCTGTATGTTAAACATGGTGTCGCCAGTTGTGGACCATGGTTGTATGTTAAACATGGTGTCTGTATGTTAAACATGGTGTCGCCAGTTGGCCCATCCCTCACCTCGCCTTCTCGTTTTCCGGTGAACAGATTTCCTTGCACTTCCGGTGTTTCCGGTCTTCAAACTACACGTCTTGATATTTGACGAACTGCGGTTTCATCGCGTCAAACTACACGCCCTAATAACAGATGGAGTGCTGTTTTATATGGCACTACTCTCAAGAAACTGTACAAATCGACGAATCCCATAGCCTGACATGTGTATTAATATTTTTAAGTAAAAGAAACAAGAGGTTTTTTTTGTTTTTTTTTTAATACACTTAACGTTTAAGCCTGTGTCTGATTCAGATTCGTTCTGTTAAAAATCCACTTCATCGTCAATACAAATAAGATAAATATCATCTTAAAGGGATCACAGTCAGGAAAAAATATTTTCTAATTATATACCGCCATATCATATTTCCCCATACACTATAAACATGTAAATAACATGCTTTGATCAGTGAAATCACATGGTCTGAATTCTCCCTCGGTGCCTACAAGTGAATGAATGCATCGATATTCGTGGCAGGAACTTTAGCTCAAAGAAAAAAAAAAAAAACCTCAGTGAGTGTGTCTTTCAGATGAAAGGAGCTGTTCAAGGATTAGCAGAATGACAAAAAAATTCGAGGCTGGATTTCCGTCATGTATCATGGCAGGAAATATGCCGCTGGAAGGGACAAAACCAACTCCTTGACAGATACACTCATTACAACAAAGAAACAACAAAGAAAACTTGATTTACTTTTTGTAAATTTTCTTTCTGTTCACTCTTCGTTTTTTTTTTTTTTTTTTTCCAAACTTAAAACAATTATACGTTTGATATCATAAAATGAAAACAACTCGCTCTGGCTTTCATATGGAAGCAGTCATCCGCCTGCTTTTCCTCCGTGTGTTAGTTTTTAATCTGTATGTAAAATAAGGAATTCTGTTTATCACATAACAAGAATGACATCATGCAAAGAACACAAACAAACAAAAAAAAAGCAAACACATAACAAATACGACCACTACAAAACACACACACACACACACACACACACACACACACACACACACACACACACACACACACACACACACACACTCACACACACACATACATCCAATTCCCAATATAAAACCATCAAATTGTACATAGAGTTATTTCAAAACTATGTGAACGTTTGAAAAGAATATAAAGAAGAACATATGAGGTGAAGCTAAAGCACAACGCTTGATACACAATCGGAGATATGAGCGGCGGTGGGTGAGATTGGGGATTGGAGTACAAAAAGTGATGAAGAACTACGATGGAGTGCATGGAAAACAAATCACAGCATTGATTTATACATGAGATATTGTAAATGCAATATCTTTTCATCATTTTCTTAACACAGAGTCATTCCGTATATGTAAGGAGACGAACCAGAGACGTGAAAGAAATTCACGTCTCTGGACGAACAAAACAACACAATAAAAAAAGAAGAATATTTTCGTTTGAGAAGGAGGCTGATTCTGTTCAAATTATACGGCCAGTTTTTTCAGCTCTTCAGTTGTTGTTAGTTGCCAGTTAAAAGATGATTTGTTTCGTTTATCCTTATTTTGTGGTTTTTACCTTGTGACTCTTTTATAAATCAGTGACAAATTCTTTTTCATCCGCCAAAAATGTGTTTGTTTGGCTGGTAACTTTGGTTTTCTTTCTTTTCTTTTTTAACTTCTGGGTGGTGGTAAACGTTCATGCACCAGCTAAAGACTCCTTTACAAGAATGCCAGCTTTCTTGACTGACCTGTTGCGTGTCTTGAATCTCAATAAAATCAAATGCAGTTGATTTTGTATTCTTGGCATAGTCATTTTGTCTATGGACAATTAAAGAGAAGGGGCGCTCCCGTACGAAGTCTTCTCCGCCAATGGTGTGGATGACAACGAGATCAGTGACGAGGATGATGATGTCGATGCTGCTGCTGCTGCTGCTGCTGCTGTTGATGATGATAATGATCTGATGATGATAAAAGGATGCACATACTCACTGACTTGACCTCTCTCTCTCTCTCTCTCTCTCTCTCTCTCTCACTCACACACACACACACACACACACACACACACACACACACACACACACACATACGTGTGCGCGCGCATGGACACGCGCGCGCGCAGCGCGCGCACACACACACACACACACACACACACACACACACACACACACACACACACACTACACACTCTCAAGTGCGTCACCCATGCACCTAAAAACGCAAGTGGGCATGCACAGCACATACAGAGAGAGAGAGAGAGAGAGAGAGAGAGAGAGAGAGAGAGAGAGAGAGAGAGAGAGATGTGACTGATTTTAAAGCTGGACCGAAACGAGCCAAGCGGAAATTCAAAGTCCACAGTATGAGGCATTTTCCGACATGACAATCACCAGATGGGACTGGTGGTCGGCCACATGGTCCACAAAGTACATGGAGGAACGCAGGCGAAGGCTGCTGACCTCATCAACGCCTTGAACGCCTTCATGGTGATAGGAGAGAAGCCCATCAGCTTCGTGTCGCACACCAATTTCAAACCTAGCGACAGCACGCTGACGAGAGACAGACACTCGCCACCCCCTATGACAAAGGCACCAGCGTCCTGGCCAGTGACCCGGCAGACAACTCGCGGGCCAGTTCTGGGGAAAACCCCAAGCAGTGGCACACACGACGCAGCAACAACAGACCACGGGGAGAGAGGGAAGCAGACAGACGGCAGACCACGCCACAAAGAGAGCTTCAACAGAGCGTAAAGGCGCTGCCACACACAACGAACGACAAGGCAAGAGGTTTCCACCTTACCCTGCTTGTTCGTCACTTACTGTTTGCTGTTCCCTGCTTAATTCAACATTTTTCTTTCCTACCGATCATACCAACAACACATAGCGCGATAAGGCATTAAAGCTGCATATATCTGGAGGTGAAAATTTAACAGTCAAATGGTTAATTTGACGACAGTTGTTATTACTATTTTTTGACTTTGACTACCCCCCCCCCCCCCTCCCCATCCTAACACATGCGGCGGACGTTTGCTTCCAGTCCTTTCATCCCTAAGTTAAACATGACAAGAGAAAGATGCAGCATCTGATCAAAACCTATCTTGTGAAACAGCAAAGAAGTTAACTGAAAAGGCATTATATTACGAGTTTGGGGCAAATTGAGGACATTCCCATTGACTTTCAAAATGATAATCCAAATCATTGCATACTGGAGAAATGTATTAGAAGAGTTAGATCTGAACTCTTAGTGACAACAGA
>JADBJO010008674.1:50000-65000 GCA_016801955.1 Conus betulinus
GAGATGGTAAATTGTTTCAAACAAGGCTTGTCTTCTGCTTGATGAATGTACTTACTGTGCCTCGGTTCAGGACAGTATTACACATATGTTTTAGTATTGCACGGTCGTTCAACGTTTTTGGGAAACACTGGTGGATTTCATGAATGAAAAATGTCTGGGTGCATTTAATTTGCAGATAACTGAACCATTAGTCATAGCTGGATTTGACAGAAATATACATATCGATCATGTATTTTATTTCATTGTTTTGGTTGCGAAGCCATATATATGGTCTCCTTTTCTCCACCCCCCACGGAACAGGCACCTGGTGGAAGTTTTTTTTTCTTTTGCTGCTCTCCGAACGTGGAGTTTATGTTTCCTATTGATGAAATGTTTTATACTCAACGTTTTATTTTAAAGTTAAACATTTTTTATTAGGTGCCTTTTCCCTGCTGCATACGTTCGTGATTCGTGTTCAGGATCTTAGGGTGGAGAATGCGAGCGTTTTACTGTCACAGTCTGTACCCCCTGACGAAGGCAAATAAAGCCGAAAATTTGGGATATTTTAATCTTGTTTGTTTGGATTTTTGTTGAGTCTTAGAGTGAAAAATAGGGGGAGATATAAGCATACATATCTGTAGTGGTTGTTAATTCTGCCTAACTAACAGTATGTGCTTGAGAGGGTGAATGGGGAATAATAAATGCTTCTAAAAATGAGCCTTCAGCAAGCTTATAATCTCCAAGGGGGAGATTGAACATACATACATACATACATAAATACATACATACATACATACATATATATATATATATATATATATATATATATATATATATATATATATATATATATATATATGGACTATATATATCTATATATATATATGTATATATATGTATATAATATGATTATAAACAAAGCTTATATAGATATATATTATATATATATAAGCTTTGTTTATAATATATATGTATACATATATATTATAAACAAAGCTTCATATCTATATATATATATATATATATATATATATATATATATATAAGCTTTGTTTATATATATATACATATATATATATATATATATATATATATATATATTATAAACAAAGCTTGGTCTTATGTCTTAGATTGAAGAAATAGGGGGAGATAGGCATTCATATCTGCAGTTGTAGATAATTCTACGTACTAAATAACAGTATGAGCCTTGAGGCAGAGGAGTCAAGTTACCACTTTCCGTGGTCACTGAGGAGAAACAATCAGGTTTCGAAATACCGGTATCTGACCAGGAGTTATAGGTTGGTGAGTTTCCTCCCCAATGGAGATTGTCTCCCCCTTGGAGACTACAAGCTTGCTGAAGGCTCATTTTGAGAAGCATTTATTACTCCCCATTCACCCACTCAAGCAAATACTGTTAGTTAGGTAGAATTATCTACCACGGCAGATATGAATGCTTATATCCCCCTATTTCTTCAATCTATGACATAAGAGCAAGCTTTGTTTATAATTGAATATTTCTTGCAGTCATTGCAACACCTAGCTGCTCTGTAAGTTGCTGGAATGGTGCTCGGTTACTTATCCTTGGAACGTATTAATTCATTGTAATTTAGTCCCTTGCGGATTCATTCCAAGAACTGGCCCCATAGTACTTAGTTATCTTTTCATATTTTCTACTTTTCACAAGAAAAATGTCGCTTGTTTTGCTCTTTCATGATTTTCTTTTGCTTCTTAGGTGGCACCTTTGGTTGTTTTTTTTGAAAACTCAACAAACATACTATGGTATTGCACACCAGCCTTTTTTCTGGGATAGCTTTCTTCTTAAAACCGAAAAGGCAGAGGAGTCAAGTTATCACTTTCCGCGGTCACCGAGTGAGAACAATCAATCAAGTTTCGATAATGGCTGTATCTGACCAGGAGTTATATGCACGAAATGCCTGTATTTGACCAGGAGTTATATGTTAGTTTTCTCCCCATTGGAGATTGTCTTCTCTTGGAGACTACAAGCTTGCTGAAGGCTCGTTATGAAAGTAATTTTTACTTCCCATTCACCTACTCAAGCACATTCTGTTAGTTTGGTAGAATTATCTACCACTCCAGTTATGAATGCTTATCTTCCCCCCTATTTCTTTTCAATCTAAGGCATCAGAGCAATTTTTGTTTATAATTGAATATTTCTTGCAGTCATTGCAACATCTAGTTGCTCAGTGTAAAACAGAACAACAATCACACAGACTAAAAGTATTTCTCAATACGTTAGAATTCAGGTATAAAACGATTTTCTTTCCAAATGGTCTGCATACAAGTCAATGTTAGCAGACCTAGGTTGAATTATGAATGGTTCTGACATTGTACATTATTTTAGTACTGATATGATTATAGCTCGTTAGAACTGTTATGTCGCCCCAAAAGGCCCCCATTGTACATGACCTTAAAAAAAAAAACAAAATATCTAAACTATCATGATGTACTCGACTTGCGTCATGTGCTCCCTCTCACTTTAAAAAGTAAAGATGTTCTAACTTGTATCTTCAACATGTTAAATGGTACTATCATTACGAGTGACAGATCGGCTTTTTTTCTCTACCATTGTATTATTTCTTTCCTTTGCTCTTTATTTTCCGTTATGTTCTACTATACGACGAACTAACTGAATTTTTTTTTTCTAAAAACAAAACAAAACCCCGGAAAGGCTTTGTCTTGTGCTTCGAATATGCAGAATACTTGAAACGTTTCTGCGGCAAGTCGCCAGTGTTGTCATTGCTCTCACCTAAACTGTCTCAATGATTTTTATGTCAAAAGAAGTTAAAATTACATTTTGCGTTGAAGTATCACCTTTAAACTGCATTTTTTTTTTTAACGATATTAAACGGAACTCGCCTCCCTCCCCCGCCCCACAATTCACCTCACTCCTCACCATCCCCACCCCCCCCCACCCCCCCCCCCCCCCCCCCCCCCCCCTCTCCACATGCTAGACTCGATCCACTGCTCTCGGATTTTCTCGTTTCCGTGGCAAACGCCCTATCCTCTAAGCCACCGCTCACTCCATAAACGCACAAGAGTTGGGGACGGAAAAGTGGGGGTGAGGACAGGTGTGCCAGGAGGTAGGAGGGGGAGATCACAGAGGCTCAGAGGGAAGAAAGAAGAGAAGCGCAGGTGCATTTCGTTGATCCCACCTTAGGCCTTCTCCCCGTCGCTTCCCTGGTGGGGAACACGAAGCCACGAGCTCGTGGAAGGAGGTCAGCACTGCGCTTGATCAATCTTTCACCGACCTCTAGATTACCGGCGGAAGGGATGTTTGGACACTGCATGGGGGATGAGCTCCCTTGGCCCTGTCACTCTCGCGTGCGCGAGTTGCCACCACCGGCGGAGCTAACAACCTGCACACCTGTTTGGGAACCGGCCCCAAATTGGAACCGATGCCGCCCAGATAGGAATCTTTGATCCTTGATGATTGCTGGGAATCAGTGCGAGAGTCTTTGTAGCTGGGAAGTGGAGGGACGGGGCGGGGGGCGGGAGGGGGGGGGGGGGGATGGGAGCCGTGAGTCCAGTGCAGACACCCACGACAGAAAAGGAACGAGTGGGGAGGGGGGGGGAGGGGGGGGGGGGGGGTGTATGTGTTGGCGGATGGTCAAGTAATACGTTCTTACGTAGCTTCAGGTGTTGAAAATGAACCGACGGTACATGTGTGTGTGTGTGTGTGTGTGTGTGTGTGTGTGTGTGTGTGTGTGTGTGTGTGTGTGTGTGTGCGTGCGCGTGCGTGCGTGCGTGCGTGCGTGCGTGCGTGCGTGCGTGCGTGCGTGCGTGTGTGTGTGTGTGTGTGTGTGTGTGTGTTCGTTCATTATTATTTTCTGAATTCTCGTAGCCTGTCCGCTTACACTTGGCCTTTTCCTGGCTGTCGAACTCCTATGGGAAATAAGGTCATGTCTTGAAAAAGGTGACATTCTGGAAAATTGTTGTCACATCCTGAAAAAAAGTCACTCCCTAAGAAAGGGTTAGTTTTTCTGAAGAAGCAGCAAACAAAAAATATGATAAATGGCATTGTAGTTAGGCCCTCGACAGACTCCCAGCGCGTAGGACTGGGCCGTTCTGAGAACGTCCGCCGTTTTTGCATATTCTCTTGATCCCAGACAGAAGGAACAAAATCTAAGGAAAACATTCAAATTTTTTTTTTTCAAACATGAAAAGGCCTCAGTGGCAAATGGGCAGCTAGTATCCGCATTGAACAGTCTTCATGACTTGGTCGTCAGATCTAAAAACAAACAAACAAACAAAACAAATCCTAACTATGTCATAGATTGTGGCCAGAGAAAAGAGTGTAAAAGAATTTCCGAAACAAAGACAGGAGAATACTCCACATGGACAGAAAGAACAGTAAAGAAAGAAAGAAGAAAGGAAGGAAGAGAGGAATGAAGGAGGAAAGAAAGAAAGAAAGAAAAAAGGAAGAAAGACAGAAAGAAATAACGAAGAAAAGGAAGGACAAAAGAAAGGAAGGAAGGAAGGAAGGCAGAACGAAAGAAAGAAAGAAAGAAAGGGAAGAAAGAAAGACAGGCAGCAAGAAAGAAAGAAAGGCAGAAAACAACGAAAATGGAAGAAAGATAGAAAGAAAGAAGGGAAAAAAAGACAGAAAGAATAATGAAGAAAGAAAGAAAGGCAGAAAGGTAGGAAGGAAGTTAGAAAGAAAGAAAGTAAGAAAGAAAGGAAAGGAACAGCAGTGTCAAAAAGAGTGAAAGAAGAAAGGAAGTTGCCAGCACGGAACTTGCAGAAGGCGGGGGATCTATTTGTTCTGAAAGAGCCCCCGGCATCCCCACGGGGACCACAATCAGCACAGACAGGTATAGATCCCGTATAGATCCGTTCAGCACACTGTCTGAAACTACTGTCATCAGAGTATCCGTATGAAATCTGCCGTGCTGCCACATGATGTATTAATCGTTCTACACATCCTCTAACAACCTATACATAGTCTGTTGAACGATAAGATGACAACTGCAAACACCTAGATATTCTGTTGAACGATAGGATGACAACTGCAAACACCTAGATAGTCTGTTGAACGATAGGATGACAACTGCAAACACCTAGATAGTCTGTTGAACGATAAGGTGACAACAGCAAAACACCTAGATAGTCTGCTGAATGATAAGGTGACAACTGCAAACACCTAGATAGTCTGTTGAACGATAAGGTGACAACTGGAAACACCTAGATAGTCTGCTGAATGATAAGATGACAACTGCAAACACCTAGATAGTCTGTTGAATGATAAGGTGACAACTGCAAAACACCTAGATAGTTTGCTGAAAGATTAAATGACGACTGCAAACACCGATATAGTTTGCTGAATGATAAGATGACAACTGCAAACACCCAGATCGTTTGCTGAAAGATTAAATGACGACTGCAAACACCTGGATAGTCTATTGAACAGTAGGATGAAGACTGCACACACCTAGCCTGTCTTTTCAGCCGCAAGGTGTTAATGCAGACTCACACACTGTTTGTTAAACAATGGCATAACGAGTGAAAACGCTTTGATTGTTTGATCAATGAAAGATGACGACAGCAGATACCTAGAGAATCTGTTGAACAACAGGATGACACTTGCAACACCAAGATAGTCTGGTGAACAACAGGATGACACTTGCAACACCAAGATAGTCTGGTCAACAACAGGATGACACTTGCAACACCAAGATATTCTGGTGAACAACAGGAAGACACTTGCAACACCAAGATAGTCTGTTGAACAAGAGGATGACACTTACAACACCAAGATAGTCTGTTTAACAACAGGATGACACTTGCAACACCAAGTAGTCTGTTGAACAAGAGGATGACACTTGCAACACCAAGATAGTCTGTTTAACAACAGGATGACACTTGCAACACCAAGATAGTCTGTTTAACAACAGGATGACACTTGCAACACCAAGATAGTCTGGTGAACAACAGGATAACACTTGCAACACCAAGATAGTCTGGTGAACAACAGGATAACACTTGCAACAGCAAGATAGTCCGGTGAACAACAGGATAACACTTTCAACAGCAAGATAGTCTGGTGAACAACAGGATGATACTTGCAACACCAAGAGAGTCTGTTGAACATCAGGATAACACTTGCAACACCAAGATAGTCTGTTTAACAATAGAATAACGCTTGCAACACCAAGATATTCTGGTGAACAACAGGATAACACTTGCAACACCAAGATAGTCTGGTGAACAACAGGATAACACTTGCAACAGCAAGATAGTCCGGTGAACAACAGGATAACACTTCAACAGCAAGATAGTCTGGTGAACAACAGGATGACACTTGCAACACCAAGATAGTCTGTTTAACAATAGAATAACGCTTGCAACACCAAGATATTCTGGTGAACAACAGGAAGACACTTGCAACACCAAGATAGTCTGTTGCACACAACAGGATGACACTTGCAACACCAAGATAGTCTGTTGAACACGATCACGACTGCAAACACCTGCTGATCTCTACTACCTAGAATGGTTGGTGGAAAGTGTTAGCATACTAAACATTAGGTCTACAAATCAACCCAGGAGCATGGTATCAACTGTCAACATTAATTATTAAAGTCCGCACACGAACGACCATCAGTAAATCGAACATGGTGAGTGAGAGCAAGTAGCCAAAAAAAGTGAAGCAAAAAGGAAAGGGTAAAAACAGAGAGAGAGAGAGAGAGAGAGAGAGAAGAGAGAGAGGGAGGGAGGGAGAGAGAGAGAGAGAGAGAGAGAGAGAGAGAGAGAGAGAGAGACTGAAACAGAGAGAGAGAGAGAGAGAGAGAGAGAGAGAGAGAGAGAGAGACTGGAAGAGAGAAACAGACACAGAGAGAGAGAGAGAGGAATATGGAATAAAACAGGAAATTGGAAGACCCCTTTCGCCCCTCCCCCCGCTCCCCCCCCCCATCCCCCCCCCCCCACACACACACACACACACACACACACACACACACATACACACACGCACATGACTGATAAGTAAATGAATAGATAAGTAAATGAATAGGTAAACAAAAAAAAAAAAAAAGCACAAACGAATGATCTGACAAGATGGGAGTACCAGCCCAACGTGTCATTTATTTGTCAATGAACACGTGGCGACTCGTGTTTTGTTACTACACTACATCATACACAAATCACTTTTGGGTAGCAACAATATCTGCCATAGAAAACAAGACAGTCTCGCTCAACAAGACGGTCTCACTCAACAAGACAGTCTCACAAAACAAAAACGGTCTCACTCAACATAAACGCCTCGCTCACAACCAAGATGGCTTAAAGTATACATTTCACGGACAATTTGTAGCCAGAGACCCGTGCGCTTTCACAACGTCACAATGCAGTAATATTCTGTTCCGGCACGAATATTTAACTAATTCATCCTTTGATTCTAAATTCAAACTAATCCTCTCTTGTCTTTTTCTTCTTCGCCTTTAGAGGATGGGAGGAACGATGGTGTGGAGGGCGGGTGTCTCTGTCTCTCTCTGTCTCTGTTTCTGAGTGTGTGTGTGTGCGTGTGTGTGTATGTGTGTGTATATGTATATGTGTGTGCGCGCGCGCGCGTGTGTGTGTGTGTGTGTGCGTGTGTGTGTGTGTGTGATTTTATGGCACCCTGCATTTCCAAACTTTTGCATTATGCACATATATAAATTTACATTTTCATACACACACACAAACACGCGCGCGCGCGCACTGTTGCGTAAGAGAGAGAGAGAGAGAGAGAGAGAGAGAGAGAGAGAGAGAGAGAGAGAGATAGAGAGAGAGAGAGAGAGAGAGATTTAAGGTCATACCAGGGCTGTCACCGTGTTGAAGTCAACCCACAAGTCATTCTTTCACAAACCCTTTAAAATACACGAGAGAGAAGAAGAAGAAGAAGAAGAAGAAGAACAACAACAACAACAACAACAACAACGACAGCTAGAACAAGAACAAGAACAAGAAGATCAAGAACAAGGAGAGCAAGAACAAGAACAAGAAGAAGCTTCAGAAGGAGAGAAGAAGACAGACCATCACGGACAAAACCTTGGTTCATCCTGGCTCCAACCCAGCACTGCTCAACCAGTCAGTCCGCCTTCCGCTTCCAAGACATTACCCCCATCCTAACCCCCTTCCTCCCCCCTACCCCCCCCCCCCCCCTCCTCCCCGCCCTCTCCACACCATCGTTCCTTCCAGCCTCTAAAGGCGAAAAAGAAAAAAGACAAGAGAGGAAAGAGATCACTCATCTTCACCACCCCCTCCCACCCCTCCTCGCTCCCTTCCTCCTCTCTTCTCACCCCTCCGTTCCCGCCAACCAGGGCTCGCTTTCTGGATCGAAACGCCTTTATCGATTTTCTGCTCCTGGC
This sequence comes from Conus betulinus, assembly GCA_016801955.1. Lineage (NCBI taxonomy): Eukaryota > Metazoa > Mollusca > Gastropoda > Neogastropoda > Conidae > Conus > Conus betulinus. Next base: position 58,346 of record JADBJO010008674.1, read on the forward strand.
TGTGGGCGCTTCCTGGCCATTTTTTCCCAAGGCCCCGCCTCCCTGCCTCCCAGTCCCCACGCCGTCCTTTCTCCACCCCCTCCCCCCCCCCTCCCCCCTCCCTCCTCCTCCTCCTTCGCCCTTCGCCCTTTCTCTCACTTCTCGCCCTCCATCCACTGACGCTGGTTGAGCTTCTGGCAAAGGGGAGGGGGAGGGAGGGGGGGGGGGGGGGGGGGGGGGGCGAGGAGGACAAGAGAGCAGGCAAGCGTTGTCTTGGCCAGTTCCACAGGACCTGGCCGTCTTTGTCCCATGCTCTCTTGGCCAGGCGCAACCTCTACGAGAGCGAGTCAACATGCTGGAGCTGAAAGCGGCTGTGTCCCCCCCTCTTCCCCATTCTCTTGTCTTAGTCGGAGATGTTGGAGACCGATCAGTGATGGGAAGTTTGAGGAAGAAGAGAGGAGGAGGTCAAATTTGTCGACAGAGTTAGTTTGGTGACTTGCTTTTGTTGGAGTCATATGGAGTCTCCCCCCACCCCCACCCCCCCCCCCCCCCCCCCACTCCCCCACCGCCCTTATCGCGTTGCTGTTGTGCCATTGTGTGGGACACAATTGAACTGTGAAGAAGTGTTTGCTCTGCCGTTTGCTCTGTCCCCAAGACAGTTTGAAGACGTCGATTCTGTGGTTGTGATCGGCGATTAGGGCTAGTGGCCCGCTCTTGGTAAACGGTGACGTTTTCAGATACAGCTGAACTGCAAGCAAGTAATTGGCCTTCTAACCTGCGTCATTTCATTGTATTCCTCCGCTCAGGCAAAGGGACGGGTGTATCACGTTTTTGCCCAGTAACATTTTCCCCAGTTTTTGGTTCTAATGCGTAATTGCGAGCGTCCCCTTCCCGGAGCTCTACAAATCTCAAGTGTCATCTTTCACCCCTACACTGACACCCGCTTTACCCAAAAGTGTTTGTGGTGCGAAGGGAAAAAAACATGTACCGGAGCATGAGAATAAAAGCTATTCATCGTGACCTCCAGCAGGTTTGACTTGTTCGTGTCGAGGATGAGAGGGATTGTAGACAGAAAGAGGCTGAATCAGAAAGCAGGTTCTTGAAGCTGTCTTTGTTGTTCACCTGTATGTTTTCAATGCCAGTTGACGTCGGACAGCGCGATTTGCCTAATGTTGTGAATGGCGCTGAACATGATCTCTGTTCACTTTTTTTTTGTCAGGCCTGCCCGTCTCTGTTACCCTCTCGGATCTCTCTCTCTCTCTCTCTCTCTCTCTCTCTCTCTCTCCTCTCTCTCTCTCTGTGTGTGTGTGTGTGTGTGTGTGTGTGTGTGTGTGTGTTATGCCATCAATGATTTTTATTCAGTTTGATCATACCTGATTTCATGGTGAAACGTGATAGACCTGTGGGAATAACTGCGGATTAGATGAAACGCAATCGGGCGAAACGTGATGGGTTGAAACGTCATTACGCAAAACGTGACCGGTCAAAACGTGACCAGGTGAAACGTGTTTGAGTAAAACATGAAACACTGTAAGACAAACGTTGAGCTAAGAGCACGGCTGACAGTCACCAGTTCCCGTGAGCAGACAGCGACACTATGGATATATAGTCATTCTCTGCACAGGCAGATCACACACACACACAAGGAAGCCACGATACTCTTCCTACTGACACGTGGTGTCCAAGAGTTTCGTTCCATTGAAGGCTGAAAAGCCTACGTTATGTCGAGCAAGTTCGATTTCTTTTGAAGAAAACGAAAACCGCTGTGAATTTTTAGGAGGCAATGTCCCCGTTAGGTATGTCGCACAGCCTCGTCATAGATTCATACCGACTGCGCACCATTGCATTTTGAAGCTGGTTTTTGTGGTTAAACTTAGGGACTGCTTGTGAGTCAAGAAACAATTAGCGCGTGAAAGGGGTGTTTAGGACAAAGTCTGAAAAGATAAAAGCATTTCAAACGAGAAAGGAGCTTCTTGGCAGCTGGCTTGAAAATGAAACACAGAGAGGAAGGAGCGTTCAGGGGAGATAATTCTTGTTTTTAAGAATAGTAAGTAATAATCATAAATATGATTTTTAGACCTATATAATAAATCTTGAATAAATGTTAGCGAACCGCTCGGAGAAACGTGACAAACGAGTCACAAGACAAAACACTACGCGTTTCGACCTCTTAGGTCTTCTTCAGGCAAGACACAAACAAATAGGACAATGAAAATTCACTTAGTTTTGATCGCTTAAGAGTTCAGCGCAAGGAAGGCGTTGAATCTATTCAACATTTAGTCAATCTATACATTCAACGCCTTCCTTACGCTGAACTCTGAAGCGATCAAAGCTAAGCGAATTTTCATTGTCCTATTTGTTTGTATCTTGCCTGAAGAAGACCTAAGAGGTCGAAATGCGTAGTGTTTTGTCTTGTGACTCGTTTGTCCATGTTTCTCTGGGCGGTTCGCTAACACTTATTTAAGATTTGTTTAGATCTCAGCCTGCGGTCGTCTCACTTTGCAACTAGATCTATATAATAAATAAGATTATGTTTTTCTAACACAACAGATAAGTACTTTATATACAGATTGAAATGAGGCAGAGTAGTTACTTATAGAAATGAACTAGAATATATACTTACATATTGCCTGCCCATTGATAAATAACATTTAAAAAAATATATTTCAGCACATTTTGCAGTTAAGGTTATACTCAAAAGTTAAGCTTGCACACTTCGACTTCATTGTGAAATTCATACTAGGTGAACGCCTATTCGAGACTGCGTGAAAATACAAGTCGACGGTGGAGATGTCCGATTTATTAACTTGTTTATGAATTGTTGTCCAGGAGGTAAATTCCGTTTCTGAATTAAAGTAACCGCTGGTTCGCGCATCCGACTGTGAAATCACAGAGAACAACAGACTGATTTTTAATTGAAGATTGAAAGATCTGTTTCGAGAGAGAGAAGGAGGGGAGGGGCACAAAATCCGGAATTCCAAATTTTTGAAACAGTGGGTTTTTTTTCTTTTGGGCCTTCAGTCAAAAGCCGAGGTGTCCCCTCTTCACTCCACCTACCCACTTCATCCCCTCCCTAATTTTGACAACAGAAGAAGGTCGATCATTTTTTTTTTTAAACAGGAGCGACAATGAAGCCCAAACGATGTTTAGCCGGTGGCGAATATATGCAGGGAACATGCACTTTTTTTTTTAACCTCACATTTATCATATAAAACATAGGGGGGTTAGAAATAGTTCCAGTCTAAAGATAAACAACCTTCTCTTCACTCCATCGATCCCCTTCTTCCAGACTTCTGACTCCAGATGTTGGCAGCCAGGGTACTGAATAAAAACAACACACACACAAAAAACTTGACTCACAAACCGAGAATGCAAATTCAAGTCAAACCAACCCTACAGACTGTTCTTTAGTCAAAGGCGAGTTTGTCAACTAGTCACTAATTGACTACACTTAAAGGTTTTGCGGAATTTCAAACCGTTCCCAAAACATGTTGAGCGTGTGTTGTTGTTGTTGTTGTTGTTGTTGTTGTGTTGTTGTTGTCTTCCCTCTACGATCTTGGATCACCAGTCACAAATCGAGCAATGAAGAACAGAGACAAGGATCGCCGAAATCTGGAATTTGATGAACAGAATTGGCGATCTCAAACTTCTTTCAGATCGGAACGGCCTTCAGTCCACAGCCGTTGCCATTTAATCCTAGGCCTAGTCTGCATGGTTTGTTGGGTAGGTAAGGGAGAAAACCCCCTCTGTCTCCAACCGACCGGCGTTGGCATTTCGTGTGCCCGTCTTTTCAAACCCGTGGGTGCAGTGTGCACTCAGCTTACATAACTAAAACAATGTACATATTACACTTTAAAGGCGAATATATTCAAGTTCAAATATTCAAACCAACATAAACCGTCTTCGAACTTTGGAAAACATTTATTTCTTTTTCAAACAGAACGCAGAGCTTTTTCACCTTTTAAAAGATAAATATGGGTATAAAAGGAGTGGCCTATATGTAAACAGCACAAGACCGTTTCTTTTTTTTACGACCGCCTCGATAGCAGCAACAGCAATAGTAGTAGTAGTAGTAGTAGTAGTAGCAACAGCGGTAGCAGTAGTTATAATTACGGATTCACCTTTGGGGTACATTCAATGTTTCCACCTTTACGTTAAGCTCACTTCAGTGATACCTGCCAAATAAAGTTAGTGGTGATTTTGCGAAATGACGCGGGTTCTGGATCCGCTGTTGGATCCGGATGCACATCACAGATCAACCCCAAAGTGACACGGTCTCACCCATGGACCTCACCCCTCCTTTCACTAACTTTCACTAATCGATTTCAAAATCGGGTCGTCGATGTTTTTTTTGTTTTCTTACTGTGACCATGCTGACAGACAAACAAACGCACGCGGGTGGAGACATACCCTCCGCGGCGGAGTGGCAAGACTTGTTTGTGCGAAGCAAGATAGCGTCTACGTGTCATTAAACATTCTGTTCGATTTTGTGCACTTCCATAAACGCACCAGAGATGCCCTTTACCATCTGATTAACAAAGTATAAAGATATAGTTTTGAATGTACCTACTGTTTCGGAAGAAACTGATTACGTGTGACTGCACATTTTGGTAATTAAACACAAAAGCAAAACTGAACATGAAGAGAGGCAAGGAACAGTAAACAATAAACAATAAACAAGTAGTGTAAAAGCAAAATGAATCACCAAGTTACGTTCTCTAATGTGTGTTTTCAGGTTACATTCTCTACATATGAGTCTGCATGTTACATTCTCTACATGTGTGCTTGCATGTTACATTCTCCACATGTGTGTTTGCATGTTAATTTTCTACATGTGTGTTTGCATGTTACATTCTCCACACATGTGTTTGCATGTTACGTTCTCTACATGTGTGTGTTTGGAGGACTGTCCATTTCGCTCCAAAACGTTGTTTTAAGATGCCTAAATGCACATATACAGAATACACACAACGTGTAAGGTCATGCATACTTCACAGATAAATGAATTTCGAAAAACGTGTCTTGCAGACGACAAAAATAACAGACATCAACCCACACACACACACACACACACACACACACACGCACACACACACACACACACTAACACACACTCACACACACGCACGCACACACACACACACACACACACACACACACACACACACTAACACACACACTAACACACACGCACATACACACACACACGCGCGCGCACGCACGCACGCACGCACGCATACACACACTACACACACACACACACACACACACACACACACACACACACACACACACACAAATACTTCCAGATAGCCAAAGGCAGTATAAACCGAAGTTTGTAAGAGATTTCAGTTCTGGGAACTGTAATGCACTTTGTTGCGAACTTGTAACATATATACTTTTATAATCTACCTCATTATCAATTTCACTTTTACTTCTACTGCTGCAACTACTAATGCTACCACGTCTACTACTACAGCTACTACTACTACTACTACTACTACTGCCTGCTGCTGTTGCTGCTGCTACTACTACTACTACTACTACGACGACGACACGTCGACGACGATATCTACTATTGTTACTACGGCTGCCGCTGCTGTCATTATTAATATCAATTAATTATTCACTAAATTTCAACATGCGTACTTCTACTTACTGCATAATCGTTATCTTTCATTGTTAGGCATTTCTTTCAGACTGAAAGAAGAAATAGTAACTATTGTTCAATTGTGTTTTTCATACGAAGAAGACGGATGTTATGAGCACATTCGGATGCTTTTTGTTCTTTTCTTTATGCCCCCCCCCCCCTCCCCCCCCCCCCCCCCCCCCCCCCCCCCCCCCCCGTTTGTTTGTTTTTTTGAATCATTCCGCCATGGGAAAGCAATGAGGGATGGTTGTACAGAATGACGGTACTGTAGACATAGCATTATGTTTGTAACAAACAAACATTAACAAACGTCCGGAAGTAAAATTAAAAAGACAGAAAGAAAGAAAGAACGAAGAAAGGATGAGAGAAAGAAAGAAAGAAAGAAAGAAAGAAAGAAAGGAGAAAAGAGAAAGAAGAAAGGCAAGGAAGGAAGGCAGGCAGGAAGGAACGAAGGAAGGAAGAAAGGGGGGAAAGGAGGGAGGGAGGAAGTCAGAAGGGCAGAAAGAAAGAAGGAAAGAAAGAACACGAGCAGTTTCAACATTGAATCCCACGTACTCCTCTGCGTGAAGAACAGAAAGGCAACTTTCCCAAAGTGGCATACTCACAGGTGCATGACAGTAAGAGAAGGTTGCTTTTCAGTTCTTCAAACAGAAGCTGTAATGGAGCAAATGGGTGTGATGCCTTAAAAAAAAAAAAAAAAAAAAAAAAAAACTCCCAAAACACAGGAACGGAAGAAAGACAGAAAGAAAGTGGGAAAGGAAGAAAAAGAGGAGAAGTGAAACATAAAAAAAATGTGTAATAGAAAAGCCAAAAAAGGAAGGAGAGAAAAAAAGGGGGAACAGAGAGAGAGAGAGAGAGAGAGAGAGAGAGAGAGAGAGAGAGAGAGAGAGAGAGAAGGGAGGGAAAGAAAGGAAAAAGATAGAAAGGAAGGTCTAGTAAAAGAAGAACAAAAAGAAAGAAAAATATAGGATATAGGAAAGGAAAAAAAAAAAAATAGGAAAGATACAAAAAAAAAAAAAAAAAAAA
>JADBJO010008674.1:72500-82500 GCA_016801955.1 Conus betulinus
TTCACCAGCGGGCCGCATTTTTTTCTCTGCTCTCCTTTGCCTCTTTTACCACTTAGATCCAGAGACGTCAATTTGTTGACCGCTTAAATTTTGATTGACTTAATCTGACTTGATTTCTTGATGGGATGTTTAACCTGCCCCACATTAGAAATCTACTAGTAGATGACTATCCTGGCACACAGGTGGTATGAATGTGCTGCTGTTTCCCGATTGTCAGTGACTGATTTACGACTTTTGACAGTGACAATTCTGTTTGATATACATGTATGATTCTGAAAGTGTTCTCATTGGGTGTGGTACAGACCTTTTACACACAAAAGCAATCCATGCCAGTGATTTGGGATTGGTTATGATGAGAGGTATTAGTTTTTAAGGGTTTTATTTCTGGGGGGAAGGGGGGGCACAACTTTAGTAGCAGTAAACACATAATCAAAGGTGGGTTTTTAAATCATTTTTTGGTAATGTTTGCTGTAATTGTTAATGAACATTCTGTTAGTAATCTGATTTGGGCAGGGTGGAGGGGGGGCATGCTAATTGAAGTTAAAGTTCCTGTCATGTTTCGAAGGACATGATTTAGGCCTACTCAGTTTGTTGCTGGGAGATTCCACTTCACTGTAAATTACTGTTAGTGTCTACTGTCAAGATTGTTTTGTCCGGTTAGCAGAACAAAGCTGTATGCGCGCACGCGCGCTCGAGCCGGTGAAAACGCATCACAACTGGTTTGAATATCAGTAGCATGGTGTGAGTGACCTAATAATCAATACCAGATTTTCTACATGTGTGGATGTGTGCAGGCATTCGCATGCTGAGATAAAGAGGCAAGTTGAATCACATGCACTGAAGCTTATTACATTTGCAAAATGCCCTGTACATGTTGTAGATACCAGTTAGGTTACACAACAAATAGGACAAAGAATAGTATTGCGTTCCACACTATACAGTTCATGACAAGTCTAGGTCTGTACGCCACCACGATGAACGGCAAGGTTTTGTTCCTTCAGAAGAAGAGGAGTTCCTGGACACCCACGACGTTTGGCAAAGCCTTATTCCTTCAGAAGACAACAAGGGTCCGAGCAGACCCATGATGTACAGCAAAAGTTTATTCCTTCAGAAGACAACAAGGGTCCGTGGAGACCCATGATGTGCAGCAGAAGTTTATTCCTTCAGAAGACAACAAGGGTCCGTGGAGACCCATGATGTACAGCAAAAGTTTATTCCTTCAGAAGACAACAAGGGTCCGAGGAGACCCATGATGTACAGCAAAAGTTTATTCCTTCAGAAGACAACAAGGGCTTGGAAAACAGAGAACGGGTAGCTCCCCCCCAACTTTTTCTCCTTTCCCTCTTCAGTGTGTGTGTGTGTGTGTGTGTGTGTGTGTGTGAGAGAGAGAGAGAGAGAGAGAGAGAGAGAGAGAGAGAGAGAGAGAGAGAGAGAGAGCCATCAGTTGCATTCTTTACGTCTAGCTTACACTGATGCAGTGATCGATCACTTCTGACGAAAACCCACACTCCCCGGCTCTCCCAGCAGTGATCGGAGGCTGTGCACTTCAAAAGTGCCGCCAAGCTGTCGGCTGATCACTGCTCTGTGACGTCACGGCGAACGTCCCTGGCGGTGATAACAGGAGACGCATGGTGGCGCGCAAGCGGTGTGTCGGCGGCTTTACAGAGGGTGCCGCGGGGACGGATCGCCGTGCTGTAAGTTCTCCGCTTCTTTCATGTAGCCGGCATCGCTTCTCGGCCTGTTGGCTAAGATCAAAGTGTCAGGTAGCCGGCAGTCGGCACGGCATTGACAGGGTATCCTGTACCCGCATCCACACGAAGAACTAGTCCACCCCGTCTTCCTACCAGTGCCTCCCTCACTTCACTACCCACCCCCTGCCGATCCCCCCGCGCCCCCCCCCCCTCTCTCTCTCTCTCTCTCTCTCTCTCTCTCTCTCTCTGTCAGTTACAATATTTTAAAAAAATTCAATTCTTTAATCATAAACATCCATTCTTTTCAGTATATTACTAAAGTTCCTTTTGTATAAAACCTTGAACTATTCTCTCTCTCTCTTTTTTTTTTATCAGTTCATACATTTATTCAGTCAATAATCGTTGTTTTCTTTTTTTTTTTGCTTGGTTAGTATCATTAGTACCATTATTGTTGTGTTGTTATTGATAGTAACAGCAGTAGAAGTAGTAGTAGTAATAACAGTAGTTGTAGTCGCAGCAGTAGTCGTAACAGTAGTCGTAGCAGCAGCTGCAGCAGCAACAGGAGCAGTAGCAGTAGTAGTAGTTTTAGTTTTACCTTCCTTTATTATTATTTATTCATTTGCATTTACTCATTTGACGACAGTCGTTCTGTTATCGTACTTTGTTAGTATGCTTCAAAACTCCACGGATTCCTCACGGGGCGAGTTGCCAGTTTGTGGACATATTGACGAGATCAAGCGGATTTTCCGTACGAAGCTTCATTTTCCCAAAAGCACGGGGACTTCGACACGGCCCGAGACAAAAGAAAACCGGAGACAAGAAATGCTGAGACAAGAAAAAACGCGAGAAACCACCGTGTGTGCCGCGTGACACACTGAGTGCTTTGGTGTGTGCCAGGGACCTGCCCACTTCACCCCCTTTGACCCTCCCTCGTGCTCTGCTTCCCAAGAAAACACCACGTTCGCGAGTTTACACACACGACATCTCTCTCTCTCTCTCTCTCTCTCTCTCTCTCTCTCTCTCTCTCTCTCTCTCTCTCTCTCTCTCTCTCTCTCTCTCTTAGCCATATGTATTTCGGACGAACATCTTTTTCATCTATTCATCAGCTAATCTGTTCACTATATATATATATATTTTTTTAATTATTATTTGTTCACCTATTTGCCTGTTTATTCATTCATTTTATTGGCAAGTTGATGTACTGATTCATTCTTTTATTCAGTCAGTTATGCTGTTTGCTTATCTTTGTTTTGTTTTCCCCCCCATTTTTCATGTACTTAATTTGTGATGAATTTATATTTTCATTCAAACTCTCTCTTCTCTCTCTCTCTCTCTCTCTCTCTCTCTCTCTCACACACACACACACACACACACACACACACACACACACACACACACACACACACACACTAATACTTCTTCCATGACTCTCAGAAGTGCCTGTTTTGTCTGCATGCTTTCAGCTAATTCAGATGGCATATCCCTCCTGTTCCATTGTTACCAGCATTCTGTGTCCTAGCAAGAGTGCTGGATCGATACATCTTGCACATGTTTGACGTTTGTGCGAAAATCAGAAGGGGTTACTTAAGAGGAAAACATTTCATTGTAAAAATAACCCACTTTGGCAAGAAAACATGTTACAGATATCATGTTTTTTATTCTGCAAAAACAAAATATTTCGTTCTTACATTTTTTTGTGTGCAGATAATTGGTTTCATATACTTTGATTTAAACAATTGGAGCCAAAGCATTTCTGTAGATGTTTCTTTTTTACACTGACACATACTCCTGAAGACTGAAAATATTTTGTGCCAAAACAGTGCATATGTTGATTATAGGGTTTTGGCAAGAAAAATGAGTAGTACATGTACAGATGTGTTTGTTTTTGCACCAAAAAGGTATAGAAAGTTATTCCTGTTAAAAACAAAACATATTTCATAACTTCTGTAATAATTAAAATATAAAAACAAAAATTGACGAAAAGCAGTTTACTTTTTTAAGCATACGTTCATGCAAAACAAAACAAAAACTAAACTAAAAAAAAACAAAAAAAAAAAAAACAAAAAACAACGAATATCTGAAGATATATGGTTTTGGCTCTAAGCCATCGAATATTGTTGGTTATTGTGATTTATTTTCAAGCTGTGACAAGCACAAAAAAATTGCTCTGCTGGGCACAATGCGAGTATTTCAAAATAATTACTTAAGTGTTTCTTTCCACACCAGTGCATGCTCTAATAACACAAAGTAGGCTAGGCTTGTTTTGTATTGCTCAACTCGTGGGTAGGGGAGATGGAAATTCTTCAAGCCAGAAGAGCTGTTCAATCTTGTAAAAGGAGCACTGATGTAACATGACATGGTATCTGTCAATATTGTAAAGATGAATGATGCCTTGTTGAAGCCCAACTGCTTACGCAGGGGGACGTCTGTGCAGTGCTTTCAGCTTTTCACCTGTTGTTAGAGGCATGGATGGGAGAAGCAGCTTTGCTGAGCATCTGTGGAGGGAAGTCAGGTAGTTTTTTTTTTTTTGGGGGGGGGGGGGGGGGGGGGGAACATCACTATTCCCGTCCCATACTGTTGAAGCCTAACTGATATGTGACAGTTTAAGCACAGTACTATTGGCATAGCGCTGTAATTGAGATAACAGAAACATGTTTTCTTTTTAGAATATCTTGCATACATTATTAATATGAGATCGCTGTCTCAGTTCTTTCTCTACCGTTAACCTGCAATACGATGCTCATCTACCTGTTTGACAGAAGTGAAGATTTAAGCAAAGAGGAGTCAGTTGGTGCTGTTGGTGGGTGGCTATAACCATGGACTTGGTTCTGGCTGTCTGTGTGACCACTGAGTTTGGGTTATATCAGTGTTCATTAAGACTCTCTAGGAGAAACGTTTCTATTGTTTGAAGATCACTACCATTTGTTTAGAGTGACAAGTCGTCAGCAAATAAATCTGTCGTGTCCTTTACATCTGGTATGGACGATGGTACATCATCGCTGCAGACGCAGAGTAGAAGGAGGCCTAGCGCGAAGGGACTCCATGTCTGATAAAGTCTGAAGAGGAGGTTTTCCATTAAGCACCACTTACGAAGTCCCATCATTCAAGTATGATTGAGAGAGAGAGAGAGAGAGAGAGAGAGAGAGAGAGAGAGAGAGAGAGAGCGCGCGTCATGCCGGATATAGACGAAGCAACCAGACAGAAATTCATTATAAGCGGCGCGTTGGTTGTAACGTAAGACGGATTTAACGAAGCAATTTCGGATATCCCTGGCGATTCGTTATAATCGGCTTCGACTGTATTCAGCTATATTGCATTATATAGCATCATGTCACATTCTATCATATCATATTGTATGACACTGATATATAATGTTATATTATCATCATTATCATAGGCCTCACTGGGTCAAGATTTACCTGAACTAATGAATGGATATAAACGTCAGCAATGTCATAGCTTCTTGGACCGGGAACACTCTTGGTTCGAAAGAGGGGTCAAAGGAACTGTTTTTTCACGCGGGCATACAAACCGACTCGCAACAGAGACAGGTGCCGCCACCAGTTGTCACATATCTACTACCGAACGTCGAGTAACATTCCACGCAAGTCGACGACACTGACAGGAACGCCAGCGTCGCCACTTGGCTGACAAAGACCACAGCGCCATGTTGAAACCTCCCAGTTACACGGCTTTCAAAGTTTTCGTGTGAGTGTTTGAAAAGTTTGATTTCTTCATTATGAATAATACCACACAGTTAAACATTCATCAAAATATGTGAAGCAAACAGGTGGTTTACAGCATCTCCAGGACAGGATGCAAGACATTTGATATTCCATCATGTTTTCTTTCCTTTAAGTGCAAAAAGTCACTGTGCATCGGGTAAGTTTTTTTCTTTTTCTTTATGGACTCTCACTGCAAACTTTGAACTGTGTTTTCATCATGTCCTTGAGTTGTCCTTGTGACGATCACAGTATGGTGCTGTAGGTTTGCTACAACATGTTGGTTGAAGAGATTCCTTTTTGTTATCGATTGCCATGCTTCCCCTCCCCACTCTCTCCTTCCCCTCCCTCGACAATCATTTTCTGCCTTTGTGCTGTACGTTTCATAATAGGACACCTTTTTTCTCTCCCCTCTACATGTTGGACTTTGATTGCTTTTAAACCAGGCTAATAAACAGCTCCACCCTCCTCACTTTATGGTTATGGAGGTTATGAGGTTTATGGAGCTTTGTAACTTCTGGTTTTACACTGTGGTTGCTTGTGCTTGTCTAGTTCATAGTCTGTGTGTGGTGAAAAAGATGACAACTGGAAAGTGTAATTACAGGTTGTCAAATCCGCCCCCCCCCCCCCCCCCCCCCCCCCCCCCCCCCCTTTTTTTTTTCTTCTTTCTTTTTTTTTAACTTCCTTTATCGGCCTTCAGAGGCTTGGTGCATTTAACTTGATATGGACAGACAGTGTACGAATGCAGAATGAAGTTAACGTCTGGAGATGATTTGAATAATTATAGTAGAATCCTTGGTTTTATATTTTGATTACAGATCTCAATTTTTCTGTCTGCCGTTTAAGATTTGTTGGCCTCACTTGATAATGTTTTTTTTTTTTAATGCTATGATTTCAATCTTGTCTTATAAACACTTACGTTGATTATAACTGAAAGCAGTTTGTGCATTCATCCTTCATGTCCTTGTTAATCAAACTTACGCATAGAGGTTTTTTTTTCTCTCTCTTTGATTTTGTGTTAACATGCGGACTGACACAAAAAGGTCTTGAGTATTGGAACCACATTCCATATGTTGACTAGATGTTTTCTTTACTCTGTAAATTACTGTCATGCTTTTGTCTGTTTCATTGATTAGTTTTTCTGTATTATCTTTCTCCCCGTGTTGTGATTTACTGTATCGGTAGAAAAGGTTAAATTAAGGTCTCGAAGTCTTTTAATTGCAGTAGGTGCCGTGAGTTTTATGGCATTCATAGTTTCTAGAGCATGGCAAAGAAAGGTGGGGCCCATTCAAATCTTGCACCGCTTTAAACCTTCCCCATCACATCTGGGTTGTATGAGGAAAATCAGGGGGGAGTTTTTTTTTTTTTTTTCCAAATAACACAATGCCATTCTGAGATTTGAACCCAGGACCCCAGAACAGAAGTCATGCAGACCATCTCCTAGAATAGTTTGTACCATTCTAAGATTTGAACCCAGGACCCCCCAGAAAAGAAGTCATGCAGACTATCTCCTAGAATATTTTGTACCATTTTGAGATTTGAACCCAGGACCCCAGAACAGAAGTCATGCAGACAATCTCCTAGAAATATTTATACCATTCTGAGATTTGAACTCAGGACCCCAGAACAGAAGTCATGCAGACCATCTCCTAGAATATTTTGCCTTTAACTCTAAACCTCTTGCTTCTGGTACAGGGTACTGTGGGATAAAAGCGTTAGTCTCCCCTCCCCTCCCCCCCCACCCCCACCCCTACCCCAGCCACACACTATGCTGCATGTCTTGAAACTACATGACCAGGAGCTTCTTTTTTATGTTTTAGATGTTCTCTTTTCTTTTGTCATTGTTTCATGTAATTGTTGTCAGTTTTGATTCATTTATCTCAGAAAGGCGAAGTTCTAATAAATGAGCTTGACTTTGCTGAAGACAACTTGCATTGGATCAATTTCGCATAGAATAGTTTTTCTCCTCCATTAGATTGTTGCCTCACTGATTTGATTCAGGTGTGTATGCAGTCTTTTTCTTTTTTTTTTTTTTTTCGGGGGGGGGGGGGGGGGGGGGATTTTTTTTTTTTTTTTTTTTTTTTGGGGGGGGGTGAAGGGGGTATCGGGGAGGTGAGGAAAGGTCAAAGTACCTGGAAGGTGGTGGGTTTTCCAATCGACTGGGGGAGGGGGGGGGGGGGAGCACTCATGACCAAGGGGGAAAATAAAAGAAGCAGACTTACGACGGCGCCCCATCTAAATCAAAATAAGCTCATAAAACCGGAAGGCGTCGACACGCATGTGTCAAAGATGGCGACAGGCCTCGCCATTGTTATCCGCCGCTGATGCTGTTCTGACCTCCCGGGGGTCAAGGCTCAACCAAGGCTGACGCAAAGCGGGGCAGAGTCAGTCTCCTTGGTGACCCTCAGCTTAACCGGCGAAGCGACAGGTGACAAGTTCCATTAACCCACCTTGTCTGTGGGAAAGTACGGAGAGAGAAGATAAGAGAGAGAGAGAGAGAGAGAGAGAGAGAGAGAGAGAGAGAGAGAGAGAGAGAGAGAGAATGTGTGTGTGTGCGCGTGCGTACTTGTGTGTGTGTGTGTGTGTGTGTGTGTGTGTGTGTGTGTGTGTGTGTGTGTGTGTGCATTCATGCGCGCACGCACGTATGCGTTTATTGAGACAGAGTGAGAGACAGAGAGAGAGAATTAACGACTGTGGTACATTTTTTTTCATATTCGTAGAGTCTTGTCTTATCTATATATCCATAGAAAGTAAGCAACCTGTATGCATTTTTGTAATTCAAATTGTCAACAGTAAAAAGGAAACAATGAACATTCGATAATCTTCATGATTACAACTTGTCTCATAGTTTCAGAAGTTTTGGTAATCGGAACATTTTGTTTTGTAATCTTTAGCTTCCACGCCAACTTTGAGTTAGGTTGTTTACTTCCGTATTGTTTAGAAATGTATCCTGGAAATTCAAAAGGTAGCTTTTTATTTCTATAGCATGAAATGTCATTTCAGTGCTGAACCCCAAATGACCCTGTACGTAGTGAGTGAACTTGAGATTTTTTTCCCTACCATCGTTCTTGGAATAGGTTATAATTACAGTCTGTTGAACATGTGCAAATTACATGCTTTGCATGCCTGTTATAGATGCAGAAAAACACGATTGTCGAACAACTTGTGTCATTTATATTAAGGAAACAAACACTATTAATATGACAACATCATTCCGGGGGGCCGGAATAGCTCCGTTGGTAGAGCGCCTGACTCGTGATCTGAGGTTACGGGTTCGAATTTCGGTTTCGGTACAGGGGGATTTTTCCCTCGGAGTTAACATTGGTTCTGACTCCATTTCCCATACAGTCCTTCGAATGAGACTATAAACCGAGGTTCCATGTGTGAACGCACGCATAACATCTTGCACACACGTAAAATCCCATCACCAACTTTCGGAAGAGAAGGCCAGTTCGGCCGTTGGTATGGATGACACGTTATACATAGCATGCACCCTGCGTGAGAGATTGAATGAATGGAGGAAGTAAGGAAACTGAGTGAACGATATTGAACCATATTGACTGGATGACACGGGAAACGACTGAATGAAGCGCCAGCTGGCAGCTCTTCAGTCGGGTACTACCCAGGTAGGCAGCCCGTTGTGTAAACGTGTGTTGATTGTAAAGCGCTGAGAGCCTAGTCTCTACCCGAGAATAGGCGCTATATAAGTATTCATGATTATTATTTTCCTTTTACATTTATCTCTCTTTCCCTATTTCTCCGTCTGTTTCGCCCTGCTTGTCTTCTCTCTCTCATCTCATCCGCCCTCCCTCTCTCTCTCTCTCTCTCTCTCTCTCTCTGTTGGTTTGTTTGTCTCTTTCTTTCCCTGCTAACAATTATGTTATCGAATGATAGCAACAGTATTGAAATCTCTCATAGTTACAGAAATATTGTACAAGTAACACGATGTGCATTATTATAAATTTATATCACTGATGATAACAGCTTATTTCAAGAGCAGTCAGATTATCTCAAAGACATCTTTTCTCATGTTGTTTGTCTCTTTGTGAAATAATATCTTACAAATTTGCAGCAGCAGCAACAACACATGTTTCTGTTAAAACGTAAGTTTGCAGTATTGGGGCCACTGACGTAAAAAAAAAAAAAGTCTTCTAAGGCAGACTTTAAACAAAGTGGAACAACAACTGCACAGCTTCTTTTTTGTTGAATCTTCAGTTTGCAAAATGTGGACAGTTGGGCGTAAAGAAGCGTTTCCTCTAACTCCAACTTAATTAACGAGCTGCACCTCTCATAGTCCCGAAGAAAGTTGGTTGCATAACAGTTTTGAGACACAGATAAATCATGTTAATTGGTCTTTATACCAGTTTCTTTCAAAACAAAAGAAGGAGCTAGGGTTTCGTGAGGTACTCGTATTTGAGACAGTTGAAGGTTTACTTCACATTATTTATGTATTTGGTCAAAGCATTTGTTCGAATCCATTTTTTTTTTACATTCTGTGTTCCCAGATCTACCTTTGGTAAGTATTTCAATCATCGTACACCCTTCCACTGTGTACTTGAATTTTCATTGACATGGAGTTTCCATTTT
>JADBJO010008675.1:2500-5000 GCA_016801955.1 Conus betulinus
CCCTTCTCCCCCGGTCGCCACCTCCCCAACTCCGTCCACCGGTTCCCATGAAGCCCTTTGTCTGTACCTACTATGCCACTGAGCCCTCACCTGGCTGTCCAGGCCCAGGGTGTAGAGCATGAAGAAGAAGAGGCAGGACCACAGGCTGGGCACGGCCAGAGAACTCAGCGACTCTGGGTAGGCTATGAAGGCCAGGCCGTAGGCTGAACATGGGCGGCAAATATGGACCCTCTGTTACCCTCTCCGTCTCACACAACAAAGTAACAGAAACCGAACAGACCAAAACAACGTGGTTTCAATGTGAGGTGATGGGAGACGAAAATTCAAACACATTTTTTTTTAAAGAATTGTTAGTGATTCCACAAGACATTACCGGACACACAGATCATAAGAAAAAAAACCCGACGCGTTTCGACCTCTTAGGTCTTCTTCAGGTGCAAACAAACAACATACAGGACAGTGAAACCGAAGAACGAGCAATCTCTCATCTTCTTATATTCGGCGCAAGATGGGTGATGAAAGAAAGAAATAGAGAGGGAAGAAAAAAAAAGAAAGGAAAAGAAAAGAAAAAAGAAGGAACTAATTACATTATGATGCAGGACGTCATTTGTCAAACAAGGTCGGAAAACACCATCTCCTCTTTCCCGTGGTGGAAATAATACGAAAAAAAAAAAGCAACTGTAAAATCCCCAAAACATCTTTTCTGGAACACACAAATAATATTCTTCATTAAGAAATCACTTTTTTGTTTCATTTTTCTCTTTCCTTCCACTTCTCAAGGCTGAGGCGAGGGTACTTTCTAAACACGAAACACTAGGTCCTTGGGGGAAATACATCTAGGTACCTATATGACTAAGACACATACCCTCTTTCAAAAAAAAGGATGAAATTTACATAACCTTGAAATAACCATTTCACAATGAATGGTTTTGGTTCGGCAGCTAGATGTACTATGCCTTTTTCTTGATATTGGCAACAGTTGTTACGTGTTAACTTGTTCGTTAGTCCCTTTTCTGTGTACTTCGGAAAAATTCTTACCTTCCTAGCAAGAAAATGAAATAAATAAAAGATAAAAAGCGACTGATTTA
Organism: Conus betulinus; assembly: GCA_016801955.1. Taxonomy (NCBI): domain Eukaryota; kingdom Metazoa; phylum Mollusca; class Gastropoda; order Neogastropoda; family Conidae; genus Conus; species Conus betulinus. The sequence continues at coordinate 3,589 of JADBJO010008675.1, forward strand.
AATGACAGGAGTAATCAGCCACAAACGCAACATCTCACAAATGGTGAACCTGATAGTTCTTGCTCTGGAAGGCAGAAAAAGCCGAAAGGAAGGGGGGGGGGGGCATTTTCCCCTGCATGGTGTGTGCAAGCTGGTTTGAAAGGTTCCGTGATAAACCTTAATAGTGGCGTTTTCTGGTGTCAGTGAATTTGAACCACTCACCACGGGTCTGGTCGCGGAGAAGAAATCAACACTGTGGTAACCACAAGAGCAAGGAATGAAGCGCCCCATCATTCTGGAGTTTTCTAGCGCTGATCCATGAGGGGGAAAATAATCCTTTGGGCTTCTATTTTCCGGTCAGAGCTTATATGACATGGCTGTACTCTACCCTCAGTTTCGTAATGTATCTTGGCGTCAACCAGGCCTGAGAAATACCAACACCTACAGTGCTAATCATGGAATTTGAGCAACTCTCTCAGAGACGCCTGCATGAAGTAGATGAAACTCGACCATGTGGTTGTAATCTTCCCAATTGAGACTATATAGCACACTCGACTCTGGGTGGTAGCCGGCAGAGATTAAAAAAAAAAAAAAAAAAAAAAAAAAAAAAGAAGAAAAAAAAAAAAACATGAAGAAATGCCTCTGGTGGGAGTCGAACCCATGACCTTCCAGCCCGCAAGACCTCCGAGCTACCCACTCTTCGCCAGCAGCTGTGTCTGCCTGTCTGTTTTGGCTCTGTAGCCTGGAAGCCCGCCATCAATACAACACAAGACAACGCAGTGAACGGAAGACACCACAGCCTAAAACGCTGCACCACACCACAGACCACTGCTTACAGGTGTCTGCCACCTCGAGGATTCCTTTTGCGGTCTGTTTGGCCATGTAGCCCAGCGTGGTGAAGATGACGAACCCCGCCAAGACGCTGGTCATCAGGTCTGTCGAGCTGATTATGACCGTGTCCCTGCACACACGCATGCACACACACAGGCACACACACATACGTTTATACACACACACACACACACACACACACACACACACACACACACACACACACACACACACACACACACACACTCCATGCAGTTGTTATTACGGCTGATAATCTCATTAGTTTTCATCGCGTCTTCATTTGCTGTTGTTCTTGTTCAGGTTTCCTTTCTCTCCCTCATGTGTGTGACGGGGCCTTTGTTACTGTACTGAAAGGTTCAAAACCCAAACTATCCTGTGCTCTGTATAAAATGGCTTGCATTTGCCTACGGATTTGGGAATGAGTGTTTGTTGGTTGTTATTGTTGTTGTTGTTGTTTTGTCGTCTGACCTTACGTGCCATCTGTGTTTACTGCGTCTTAATTACAGCTATACATTACTTCCTGCTGTATGATTTTTTTTTTTTTAAAATCTTCTAATTATCTACTAATTATCTACTGGTTA
>JADBJO010008675.1:7500-10000 GCA_016801955.1 Conus betulinus
AGAGAGAGAGAGAGAGAGAGACACACACACACACACACACACACACACACAGACGGAGACGGGAGACAAAAGACAAGAGAGAGAGAGAGAGAGAGAGAGAGAGAGAGAGAGAGAGAGAGAGAGAGAGAGAGAGAGAGAGAGAGAGAGAGAGAGAGACAGAGAGAGAGAGAGAGAGAGAGAGAGACACACACACACACACACACACAAAGTTGACCTGACACATCTGCTGTCAAAGGCTAAATGTAGTTCCCCAATTCCACCTATTTTCCTTAGGCTCTTGAGGTCAGGGGTCGATACGAGTCATGATAGTTAGGGGTCGATAAGAGTCATCATGATTCAGTCAGACGAGGGGGTTAGTTTGGACCCAAAGGGCTGAAACCCCTCAGCTCAATGAAACTAAAGGCCTCCGGGAAGGGGGTCAGTGGCGTGGGAGGAGAGTGGGTGAGGGGGGAACAGCCTTTGTTCATTGAACCTTATTTATATACCTCAAGTCAAATCTGCAAACAACGCCCGTCGTCACAAAGAGGCAGTAGATATGATATTTATACGTATAAACATTTCTTTTCTTTTTTCATATTTTTTGAAAGAGCAACCATGAGTCATTTTCCTACGGTGTCAGTATACTGCGTTACCATAGGAAAAAGAGCCTTTGGGGGGGAAAACAGAATCAAAACTTTGTAGAAATCTAATACACTTCATTTTCTCTGGAGAAAACCTAAGTTGGAAGTCAGTTTTCCACGGAGTCACTATTCACAATTCAGTTCAGTTCAGCGGTTTACTTAATGCCTTTTCATCGCCAGATGATATTAGACACTTATTCAAACAAACAAACAAAACAAACAAACCCTCCACACTCAACTTATCATCCGCGTCAGTACTTTCAAACCCACATCTGTTATATGCATATTTACATAAGTGAAATACCCTAGTGGTACACAAAATTGTTGATCTTTATAAAAAATTTTGCAAAACCTGTGACTGCGAAATAACCTTGGCAACTGCAGCAACATATGAACCATTTAAGACAGCACTGACATCAAAATTAGTCATTTCAATATCTTTCTCCTGATACAGCGAGGTCAACACTCAGCATTCAAACAAAAGATGATGTACAGGAATTTTCTCTGCAGACACAAGTAATACCAGCCTTAATTTATGAATTAATCTATCTTTGTGCCTTGGGCACGATGGTAATGTAGACATTTTTTTACATAAAAATTCTGCTTATGCATATATTGTTCCATAATTTAGATTAATTCACAAGAGAATAAATCCAAGGGGTTGTTTCATAATGTTCAGCGTTTCTATTTGCTCCTTCTTTTGCAAGACTGTGTGCTGTTTCATTCCACTTTATACCACAGTGAGATGGGACCCAACAGAAATTGATTCTTATGCCTAGAGTTATGAAACAATGCAGTAGATGTTTTATTTCAAAAAACAAATCTTTTCTAGCTTTGCAGTTCCAACGCTCTAGTAACTGTAAAACAGATTTGGAATCAACACAAAGCAAAATTTTATAGAAAGCAATTTGTGTATCATATATGTAAGTCAAAGCCCTTAGTATTGCATATCATTCTGAGGTATAGTTTGAAAACCCCTTTCCTAAACAGTATGACTTTCTGACGTTTAAAGTTGGTATTACAAATCCTGAACCACTGTCAGAGAATTCCATTACCGACTCATCTGTAAACACTTTTAAATGATTTGGATAGCTGTCTTCTAAATGTTCACGAACTTCAGCTGTTAAAATATTTACATTATTACTTTTCTTTAACAAAGCGTATTTGTAATCAAAAGAAGCATTTAGGTGCTCCCAAGAAGGCACTGTAAGTACCGCAGGAAATTCTGGTATAGCAGTAAATGAGTAATATCAATATTACAATGTGATATAAAGTCTGATGCGTAGTTTCTAATTGGTTGAATATATGATACGGTTTTAGACGTCTTTGGAAATCTTTACTGGAATCCATCAGTGCTTCTTCAGTAACTGAATTTTCAACAGAAAGACTTCTGACTATATATTTGGATACATCCAATATTCGCTTCTCATTAAGCAGTAACACATTTGTTTCTTTATAACATCTGTGAGTATTTGCATAAACTGGGACTCCCAGAGCTAATTTCATGGCCTTACTATCCAAGTTTTGCGGTCTATTTCATGGCCTTACTATCCAAGTTTTGCAATCTATTTAAAAGAGTATTAGGTGTAGAGAAATACGCTTCCTGCCCACATGTCAATTTCGATCGGACTAAAGAGATGTACAGATGTAAAAGGGTATGGCAGTCCTGACCCCAAGGTTGATAACATATAATTTCAAGAACGTTTAATCTTTTTCTTGTTTTTTATCAATCAAATTTTCAATAATTATGTGTTTTTCACTTCAGCTTAGGAGTTAAAAATACCCCCAGGAACTTAACGTTGTGTTCATATTCCAGAATCTGACCATCTAGCAAAAGCGAGTGCAGAATCTTTGGGTTCTCACCATTGTTAAAACAACAT
>JADBJO010008675.1:20000-35000 GCA_016801955.1 Conus betulinus
AGAGAGAGAGAGAGAGAGAGAGAGAGAGAGAGATGGAAAGGAGCAAAAAAAAAAAGGGGGGGGAGGGGGGGGGGGGGGGGGGGGGCAAGACAATCAACGGGAACGACGAAAGTTGACCAGAGTTGAATGAGAGACGAGGATGCATGAAGTTGAACGATTGGTCTGCGTGTACGACGGTCATCTGACGTCTGTCATCTCGGTGTCTTTTATTCGCACGTCTGTGAAGGTCACTCCTCTTTCGGGAACACCGCGGTCGGCCGCCTTGTGTCATCTCCCCCAGCGATTGCCATTACATCGACTAGAGTCGTTCCTCTGTTGTTTTGTCTGGTTTTACACCGTGCAGATGGCAAGGCAAGCAAGGTATTGTCATGATTCTGGGAGACGTGCGCGCACCCATGCACGTACGCACGCAGAGAGAGAGAGAGAGAGAGAGAGAGAGAGAGAGAGAGAGAGAGATAGAGAGAGATGTATACACACAGACACACACACACGCCCCTGCGCGCGCGCACACATTCACACACGCATACACACACATACACACACACACACACAAACAGTCACACACGTGTGCAGGCAAACATTTCATACTGGGGGGGGTAGAGTTTTCATGTGTCATCATCATCATCATCATCATCATCATCATCATCATCATCATACACCTGTGTAGACAAACATTTCATACTGGTGGGGTACATAGGGTTTTCATGTGTCATCATCATCATCATCATCATCATCATCATCATCATCATCATCATCATCATCGCCATCACCACCACCGCCATCATCATCATCATCATCATCATCATCATCATCATCATCGTCATCATCATCATCATGTCATTATCATTATTAAAATTGCTGTTTTTGTTGAAGATGTCGTTCCTCTTGTTCTTAACGTTGCTGCTTTTGTTTTTTTTTTTTTTTAACTGTTATAACAGTTATTGTTGCATTTATCTTTTGTTACCTTAATCCTGGAATGGCATTCAGGATGATCTGTTTAAGTACAAGATATATACCGTGCTATTGTAGCCGACCGCTTTACACACTTCTCCTCCACCACCACCACCACCATCACCACCACCACCCGCGCCCTCTTCCTCTTTTCCCCCAACCATCACCTTACCCCCCTTCCATCCCCACACACAAAAACTCCAACTCTTCGTCTGTCTGTCTCTCTGTCTCTCTCTGTGTCCTTCCGTCCGTCTCGCTCTTTGTCTGTCTCGTTTTGTATCTGTCTGTCTGTCTGTCTGTCTGTCTCTCTCTGTCTTCCGTCCGTCTCGTCTTTGTCTGTCTGTTTGTATCTGTCTGTCTGTCTGTCTGTCTGTCTGTCTGTCACACTCTCTCTCTCTCTCTCTCTCTCTCTCTGTCTGTCTCTCTCTCTCTCTGTTTCTCTCTCTCTCTCTCTCTCTCTCTCTCTCTCTCTCTCCATCTCGCTCTCTCTCTCTCTGTCGCTCTCTCTCCCTGTCTCTGTCCCTCTCTCTTCTATCTCTCTCTCTCCTCTCTATCTCTCGTTTACGTTTTTTTTTTTCTATGTATCTCTCGTTTACGTTTCTCTCTCTCTGTATCTCTCTCTCTCTCTCTCTCTCTCTCTCTCTCTCTCTCTCTCTCTCTCTTCTCTCACTTCGCTCCCTCGCTCTCGCTCTGTCTGTCTGTCTGTCTGTCTGTCTGTCTCTCTATTTCTCTACCTCTATCTGTCTGTCTGTCTCTTCCTCTCTGTCTGTCTATCTGCCTGTGTCTGTCTGTCTGTCTCTTTTTTTTCTGTCTGTCTGTCTGTCTTTCTGTCTTCTCTTTACCCATTCCGCATCTGTATAGAATGTTATGCCTGTCTTACCCTGTTGATCTTTCCCAGGTATCTGTTTTCCTTTCTTTCTGTCTGTTGTTTATCTGTGTCTGTCTGTCCTGTCTCTCTCTCTCTCTCTCTCTCTCTCTCTCTCTCTCTCTGTCTATCTATCTGCCCTCTCTCTCTCTCTCTCTCTCTCTCTCTCTCTCTCTCTTCTCCCCCCCCCCCCCCCCCCAACCTATTCCTCACTGACGACAACCAGACTGTCATGTGTTGTATCGTTCTGTGCAGAGAGCAGACCAGACCTGACCAGACGTCTGCCTGCCTAACTGCCCACACCACGCGCCCGTCCTCCAGAAGAGCCAGTGACTGACCCACACTCACAGGGGGCGTGCTACCGGACGATGCTTTAGCGGTCAGTTGCTTTCACGCTGCCCAATCGGTTACGTCATCCCCGTCTCGTCACGTGACCACCTTCGTACTCGTGGACGCTCCTTCATCTTGTCACAATCTCCTTCCATCCGCCCGTCTCTCCCACTACGTCCTACGCCACCTTCTACACGCCGCGATTGGCCGGATACGCCAGACTGCCTCGTTAAAAGTGGAGAGAGAGAGAGAGAGAGAGAGAGAGAGAGAGTGGACTGGGACGGTGCTGAGTGACCTGTCCCTGTGGACAACGAGTGTGCCAGAGAAGTTGTGTGGTATGGACAGTTGAGGACAGCGTTCATTGAAAATGCCCATTTGACAGCTTGTGCCAGGAGAACGAATGGGGGAAAAAAAAAGTCAACTTCATGATGAATTGACAGTCAGATCGATTCCACCGTGCCCTCGGTGTCAGTTAAATTCGTCCATATGTTCACTGCCAGGTTGTTGTTTTATGTGGACTCTGAAGTGAAGTGAACTGATGTGTCCATTCCCTCGGCGTCAGATATGGTCCACCGTTACCTCTGTGTTAGCTGACTTCACTCCTCCATGCGTTCAGCGTCGTTTGGATTCACCTATGTGTTGATTCTTCTGTCCAGCTGGTCAGCGTCAAGTACTTTCATGCCTTCGTTCAATGTCAGATAAACGCATTTGATTTGTTTTAGCGTCTGGGGAACCCCCATCCTTTCTCTGACTGGCACTTCATGACAGGTCTGTGTGCCAAGAAGACCGGCATCCTGCGTGGAATCAGGGTAGAAAACGGGTAACGACTTTTGTGTGTGTGTGGGTTGTGTATGTGTGTGTGTGTGTGAAACAGAGATCTCATATGGTTCACGAACCGGCTTCTTGAGAAATAGCCGACAGCCATGTGAAAGAACGTAGGACCGCGGAAACGTTTGGATTCGGTCGATCGGTGTACAGAACGTGATTTGGAACATAAAGGCGAGAAGGGGGACTTGCTGAGCCGCCACACGAAGAAACATGGCGATTTGGGAGAGATGATAAAGAAAGACCAGCTGACAGTTGGACCAACATTCAGCCCTTGGACAACCTGACTGCCATCGTCTAGACGGGATTTGGTATTGTAAATAAGGACCATACGTTTCTTTTGGCGAATGTAGCTTTGGGCTGTTAGGTAAATGTGTGGTCTGGCACCATGAAACTAACCTGACACGTGGAGAACACTGTGGCTGTCGCTAATAGAAAACGAAACGCTCGGCAAATACAGGGATCAGTCAGAGTCTGACTTCAGGGCCAGGTCTGTGGAAAAGACCAGTGTGATGACCCCAAAACTGTTTGTCTGGGAGCAGAGAGCAGGAAATTGGAATTGGAAGGACACGTAATAGGAAGGAAAACACGACAGGGCTGTGTTCTGATGGGAGATGAGGTTTGTCGTGGTTTCCTATTTGGATGCCTTCAGTGTCATTAAAATTGTCGTCCTGTCGGATTACTAGGGAATTATCTGATTTGTCTCCAAAGACGTTTTTATAGCATGGAAATCAGACTTTAGGCATTGCTGTAGAGTCATCTGTGGAGGAACCTTGTGAAGAGTCACTGTGCTGGAATCAAAGATCGGCAGCCATGGCTTCTTTGGACTCAGACAATGTGGCCACGTCCTTGGTGGTGACTGAGGTGGGGAACGTGCTGTTGAACTCGACAGAGGGCGTTGACAACAGCAGCCACAACGCCACCCACGATGACTCCGGCCCGTCCCCAGTGGCCCTGCATGTGGGTGCTGTGGTCATGCTGCTGGCCTTGGTGGTGTGGGGCGTCTTTGCCAACACCCTCACCGCCGTCGTCCTCCTCACCCAGCGGGACCTGAAGAACATCACAACATGTTCATCGTCAGCCTGTGCATCAACGACATCATCAACCTGAGCGTCAACAACCTGCTGGTGTTGGTGTCCTACTTCATGATGGACTGGTACATGGGGGAGGCGGTCTGCGAGATGGTGATGCATTTCACCGTCCTCCTCATGGGGTCCTCGCTCTGGCACACCGGCCTCATCTCCATCCACCGCCTCATCGTCGTCGTCTTCAACAACTTCTACAAGAAGATCTCCAAGAGGGCCTACATGCTGTTCGTGCTCATCTTCTGCCGCGTGGTGCCCATGCTGTTCCTCATCACCCCTCACCTGGGGGAGATGTCCGAGTACCAGCCCAAGCTGCTGCGCTGTCTGGCCCGCAAGGAGCACGGGCTGTACACCATGCTGGTCAGCGTGGTGCTCATGATGCTGCCTTCTCTCATCCTCATCATCTGCTACGTGGCCATCTTCGTCAAGGTCCACCAGTCCTCCAGCGCCTTCCGGGCCACCAGGAAGAGGGAATGGCTGCGGAGGGAGATCCAGATCACCAAGATGTTCGGCATGGTCTTTCTCCTCATCATTCTGGGGTATCTGCCTTACGGTGTGGTCCGTTTCATCGACCGCAAGCTGGAGTTCTCCGCCGACTTCTACGTGGTGATCACCGTGCTGTACGCCGTGGCCAACAGCTGCAACCCCATCATCTACGGCGCCATGGACCGCAAGATCCGCCGTGCCTGCTTCGCCGCCCTTGGCCTTGAGCAGCACTGCATGACGGAGGAGAAGAAGCTGAAGACGTCAGCCAGCGTGCGTTCCCACGTGGAGGCAGAGCCCACCACGGAGGCCATGCCGCTCAACGGTTCCACCACCAGCAGGGCTTCTGTCCCAAAGACCAGCTTATGACTATATGGTAACTGGGATGATCTCTTTGAGTATCTCAGTGCCACGGAAATCTGACTGGCGGTATAGGTCTTGAAACGTGTGCCAGGAGTCGTGACTGTGTCGTGTCACTGGGGTGGCCTCTGGGAGTATCTCAGTGCCATGGAAACCAGACTGGCTGCGTCAGTCTTAAACACCTGTGCCGGGCGTGGGGTGCATGGCCTGGGGTGGCCTCTGGGAGTATCTCAGTGCCATGGAAACCAGACTGGCTGCAACAGTCTTAACACCTGTGCCAGGGGTGGTGACTGCATGGTCACTGGGGTGACCTCTGGGGGGTATCTCAGTGCCGCGGAAATCAGACTGGCGTGGCGGCATCAGTCTAGCACAAGTGCCCAGGTGTCGTGCAGCAAGGGATAGCGATATGAACTAGTGATGGGGAGGGGGATGCAGGGGAACGAGCTTCTGGTCCGGCCAGTGATTGGCATAGGAGGAACATTCGCCTCTGGTGTGGGAAGTCACGTGTGAACAGAAGCTTGCCCTCAAAGTGGTGGTGGGATTACGACATCAGCGTGTGATCAACTCTAGGACACACGGGAGATAGGCATCGGTTCAGTGCAGTGCCTGGCCGAACAAAGGTCACTCAAGAAGTGAGATGCCATGTACAGATGTAGGCTGTGCTCACAGCTAGCCATTGGTAGAGGTTCCAACTAGAACTAGCTGGTGAAGCAGTTGTCAGATTCGTGAAGTTCATCTGAGCATTGTCGGTGGTGGCTGTGTCTGACTGCAGAATGCCACCACTGTATGTATGCTTTCAGTTCTGTGTGGAACCGGAAACGTTGACCGTCACTGCTTTTGTCTTCTTGTCACACCCGGAATCTTAGTAGCACCACAGACACCTGCACAACAGTGTGTCTAGACATCCTGTACAGCAATGTTTTTAGACAACCTGTACAACAATGTGTCTAGACAAATGTATTGAAAAAGTAAAGGATCATCATACAATACCTCAGCAGTGATTAGATGTGAACTTCATTTCCAGTCATATCACAAACACCGATGTGGAATGAATGATTCATCACAGAACTAGAGAGAGGAACAGCGCTGTTCTGTTACGGAAGAAAATGGAGTGCTTGTCCAGTAAAAAGAAAAAAAAAAAAGCAAGTACGACCACTGTCCTTCTTCTTGGTTTGGAGTGAGCTAAGTTGAAAGGTGAGCGTATTCTTGAGAAAGAATGTGGTAGTTTGATAGTGTGACACCTGCAGTACCCTTTTACCAAAAAAAAAAAAAAATCAGCAGATCTGTTGCAAGAAAAACGTCTCGGAACGGCGAAGGGGCACCCAGGGTAGGGAAAAGAAATCTCTCAGCTTGACATGTTGTCAAACGTAGCGGTCAGGCCTGAACGAAGCCAGGCAGCAGCGAGGTGGAAGGCTGCAGACACACACCCCATCAAAGCTAAAGCTAAAGGATGACAGGGCAGTGTTACGACTCGCCCACAGTGTAGATGTGGTACAGGGGCGATAGAGGCATGTCAGGAGAACTCGATGAGTGCAACTCCCTAGTGGAGAAGTCTTGTCAGCCAGACAATCAAGTGTGTGCCAGGATGAAGAGGCACACAGCGCCAGTCTGTTCTGCAGTGAAAACAGAGACAGAAGCTGCTCTTGTAGAATGAAAACGGTGTGCCAATGCCGAAAAAAAAAACATATATTGGTGTGACTGTGTGGGTAAAACGTGACATAGTCTGGAGTGTAGCACAGAAATAATGGTGACACTGCAATGTGATGGGCCATTAGCTGTGTACGCCTGTGGAATGCACTGAGTGTCATTGACGTTATGGGCTGGTGTGGTGAAAGCTTGTGTTACGTATAGACTGTTAGACAAGCGAAGGTTTCTGGGGCAAAGATTCTCTGCTCATTGGCTGAGGCATGTGGAAACACAGTCCAGTGTCATTGTTCTGTACACTGTTCATGACATACGTGAAGACTGTTCCTTGTTGGTTTGTTTGCTTTCTGTATCACCGATATATCTGAAAACGTGTACACACACAATATGTCCTGCTGTTGTTTCTGTGAATTCCGTTATCCTTTTTGTTGTTGTTTGTTGTTGTTGTTTTCGTTGTGGCTGTTTTTCTCCCCTTTCTCTCTCAGGGGAGAGAAACAGTGAAACAAAAATCTGTGTCATGGTGGGTTAGGGATATGCCCATCACGCGCGTGGGTACAGCTTCCCTAACACGAGTTGGGGGGGGGGGGGGGGGGGGGGGGGGGGCGGCGTTGACCACATTTCAACGTGATAATTTGATGATCCTTTGATAACGTCGTCGTGTTAAATACATGTGCTAGGTAGAAGCTAAGAAAACGACCTGAAAGGTACGGGACACTTTTAGGTCGTGCAGCTGCTGTGAGTGTCACTGTGAGTGGTCAACAGTCCCGTCGCGGAGTGCAGCGGCGAGCTGAGATGATGAGAATTAGTGCAGGCTATCAGCGCAGCACTGTTTAAATTCTCTGAGCGTATTTCCAGAGGTTTGTGGGAGGAAGCATTACTCGCTTTTCTGAAGCTGACAAGATGGACTAGACGTGAACTGTCCCCTTCCCACATCTCTCTGTGAACCTGAACAGCCTTCTGAAAGTTTGCTAGCAGAAAAGACGTTGCCATTGATCGTCCAGTAAGGCTGGGGGCTCAGATATCAGTCTCATCAGTGGCCACTACGGACACCCGACATCCGTGAACACTTCCAAGTGACTCGGCAACAGGGGTGTGTCGCCACAGGTGGGTGTCCTCGAAGCAGCCGGATGTGGATAAGCTCCTGCGTTTGGATTGCTGTCCGCTGAGATTGCGACAGAACGAGTCTGAATATTGCTGTGAGACTGAGCGATGTGAGAACAATGTACTAAAGGGCATGAGATGTGAGAACAATGTTATAAAGGACATGAGATGTGAGAACAATGTACTAAAGGACACGAGATGTGAGAACAATGTACTAGGGGACATGAGATGTGAGAACAATGTTCTAGAGGACATGAGATGTGAGAACAATGTTCTAGAGGACATGAGATGTGAGAACAATGTATTAAAGGTAATGAGATGTGAGAACAGTGTTCTAAAGGACATGAGATGTATGTGAGAAACAATGTACTAAAGGACTTGAAATGTGAGAACAATGTACTAAAGGACCTGAGAAATGCGTCAGCTATTAAAGAAAAACCGATTTAAATAAATAAAAGATAGAAAAAGAACATAGATAAAGAACAGAAAACTACCCTTCAAATTCAACGTTTCATTTTGATAATCTGATATTTTCGTTTTCTTTCTCGAAAGAAAGTCTGCTTGATGATGTGTTGACCTTCCGGTGACAGAAAAGAAAAAGAAAAAAAAAAACAAAACAAGCATATTGTGACGACAGGAATCTCCAGAATCGGTCACGTCTGAGGAGGAATCGTCGAGACTCGCTGTTCAACAGGTCATTAGTCTGATCGGGCAAACAGTCTGCTACGTCTTCGACGATGTGTCAGACCTTTCCCTCCGACAACGCGCTGTAGGTTTGGGGAGACGGGGGGTGGTTCGCGGATCAGTGGTTCACGCCGCCTTCTGGTAGACAATCCCATGCTCAATGAGCCGAAGGTTCCTCGGGAGAGAGAGATGGGGGGGGGGGGGGGGGGGGGAAGGAAGAAGGGACAAGGGGCGGGGGGGGGGGAGGGGGGAGGAAGGAAGGGGGAGATGGGTTCCGGGGCAGGAGGGAGTGGGTGGGGGGGGGGGGGGGGGGGGGGGGGGGGGGCGGGTCGACCTTATCTTTCTTTTCATTTGGACAAAATCTACCAACCAGCATCTACACTTAGGAGTCGTTAGCTGCTTAGAGAAACTGCTGTGTAATCTTTGGGAATTAGTCTATCGTCCTTAGGAACCCGTTGTGTAACTTCTAGGAATCTTTCTGTGCAACCGTTGGGAAACTGTGGTACTGTCCAAAAAAGACAACTGATGTTAGATTCTGAAGAAATAGACATGACTCTTAGGAAAGTGGAATGGGACTCACAGGAAAATGTGGTTTGATTTTTCTTTTTTTTTTTTTTCTTTTTTTTTTTTGTTTTTCAGAAACAGCTGTTCGGGCTCCAAGCAAACTGGTTTTTTTTTTTTTTTGGTTGTATGACTTGTAGGTAGCCTTTATATGCCTTTTTAGTCAACTGTTGTATGACGCTTAGAAAACTGTAGTGTGACTACCAGGAAGCTGTTGTATGCCTCCTGGGGGACCGATGTATGTTTCAGAGGAAACTGTAGCCTCAATCATCGAAAACTGTTTATGTCTCCTAGAAAACGGTATGACTCTTCGTCAAGTGTTCTGTGTGACTCTTCAGCGGAAACCGTACTGTGACTGTTTTTGTTTTTGTTTTTAAAAGCGTTGTACGCCACTTTAAGGAACCGTTTTAGGACTTATCAGGAACCTATTGTGTCACGTAGGAAACTGCTGTTTGACCCTTAGAAAATTGTTGTGCGGTTCTGATTTCTTTTTTTTTTTTCGTTTGAGAGTTTTACGTGAGATTCCCAGGAAACTGTTGTATGTCTCATAATAAAACTATTGTGTGACTCTTACGAAACTGCTGTATGTCTCTTAGAAAATTGTTGTATGACTCATAGGAGACTTTTTGAGTGATGTTTCCTGAGAAATGCACTGCGGGGCACTTTTACTGGGAATCGAATGTCAGACTGGTACGCTAGGCCTCACTCCCTCAGAAGCTGACGTACCTGACGTACTCGTTCTACGTGCGTCGTCTTCCAACGTGTGGAAGATTTGCAAGTGTGTATCTGGAAGCAGCCTAAATGATTGATGTTGGCTTCCGTGGGTTGCGAATCGGCACGGTCCCAGTCCCGAGCCAAGTGACATACATGATTTCTCTCTCTCTCTCTCTCCTCTCTCTCTCTCTCTCTCTCTCTCTCTCTCCTCTCTCTCTCCCCTCTCACATTCTCTCTCTCCCTCTCTCTCTCTCTCTCTCTCTCTCTCTCTCTCTCTCTCTCTCTCTCTCTCTCTCTTACGATTTTTTTTTCACTTTCGAAGGTGAACTAACGTGGCACTTGTGAACATTTTTTTTTAAAGATCTATTATTGCTATAATGATTACAATGATTACTATCTGTTATTATTTTACCACACATATATACATATATATATATATATATATGTGTGGTGTGTGTGTGTGTGTGTGTGCGCGCGCGCGTCTGTCTGTGTGTATGTGCGTGCGTGCGTGCGTGTGCGTGCGTGTGCGTGTGTGTGTGTGCGTGTGTGTGTGTGGTGGTGTGTGTGTGTATGTGTGTGTGTTCTTTTGTCACGGTACCAGCTCTGTTTCACCTGCCATGAAGTCGTTTCTTGCTCCTGTCCCTACCCCTCTCACCACCCCCACCCCCCACCCCCCGCACCACCCACCCCCTCCCCCCCCCACCCCCCTCCCCTCCAAGAAAAGGTCAGATACATCTAGTCTGAGTGATGGGCGTACCTCGTGGTTCAGCTGTTATGCTGTGTGAGTTATTGTGATATGTTGTCTTTCTTTCTTTCTTTCCTATGGGCCAGCATAGTGGGATGTTCGTCTCTCCTCGTCGTGTGGGGGTCATGGAGATGGGGATGATAGCGAAGAACATATCCAAGATTTGTGAAGCGAAGAACATATCGAAGTTTTCGTGTCAAGAGAGAGAGAGAGAGAGGGGGGGGAGAGAGAGAGAGAGAGGAGAGAGAGAGAGAGAGAGAGCTGATTGTGTGTGTGTGTGTGTGTGTGTGTGTGTGTGTGTGTGTGTGGTGTGTGGTGTGTGTGTGAAGAGTGGGGGAGCTAGGCTGGAGGGGAGAGTACAGTGTGTGTGTGTGTGTGGTGTGTGTGTGTGTGTGTGTGTGTGTGTGTGTGCGGCGATTGGGGGTGGGAGTGGGGGTGATGGTGGTGGTATTGAGTGGAGTGGATAGTTGTTTGTGTATATGACCGAGTATCTTTATAGTCACCCCCCCCCCCCCCCCTCGAACCCCCTCCTCACCCACCCACACCCTTCTTTATTACTATTTCCTGTCTCATTTACAATGCGCAGCAGCATCATGTTTGCGTGTGCCAGCCACAGACGCTTCGTTAGACGTCCTTTCTCCTGCTTAGCGGCAGCGTTGCAATGTACGAGTAAGATGTGTATACCTCCCATTAGCCCACAGACGACGTGCGGAAATCCGCAAGGGAAGTAATCAGTGTCACTGGTCGCGTTCAGCGAGAGTGACCCCGCCGTTTTCATGGGACAGCAGATGCTGTTGATGGCTGCATCCAAAGCACATTTCTCCTCTCCATCGCTCAGTGTAAACAGTTCAACCAGAAAGAGAAAAATGCCCAGAAATGTGTGTGTGTGTGTGTGTGTGTGTGTGTGTGTGTGTGTGTGCGTGTGTGTGAAGTGTTGTGTGTGTGGTGTGTGTGTGTGCGTGCGGTGTGTGTGAAGCGGTGCACCTGTTATGCCAGGTCCGTATCCAGGCGTGCGCTTCTAAATCCAATATTCAACTCGCTAGAGCTTGTTGTTTGTTTGAGAAAAAGGTAGCTCTATTTTGCAGTGCAAAGACGGGAGTTATCTTTTTCTTTTCTGTCCCGTCGTCTGTGCCACTTCAGAGGCACCGCCCGCACGCTCTCCCCTCCCCCCCCCCCCCCACCCCCCCCCTTCCCCCCCCCCCCCCCCCCCCCCCCCCACCGTACACAGCCACAGCCCGGCCCGGCCCGCCGCAGCCCCAGCATTGGCAATCCACAGGTAGCAGTCGGTGTCAAATCGTCATGAAACAACCCACCGGCGGAGACACTGCGCTGCTGCTGAGGTCACTTGGGTGATGTTCAGTGGTGCCTGTTCGATCCAGCAGACGCAGGACACCACCTACTGAGTCCCCCCCCCCCCCCCCCCCCCCCCCCCCCTACTGACGACAATGATCATTGTTTAGTCGCTTAGCCGGCATGAGTGAGCTCTCCCTCTGGAGGAAGAGGAGCGTTATCTTTCCCTGGTTTATTTTTCTCTCTCGATACAGGTCTGTTCAGCACACAATATCCGCAGGCCCTAAGTCCATTAGCGGCCAGTGTTTTCTCCCGACTTGAGACACAAAGTTCTCTTCCTAGTCAGAAAAGGTCGTCCTGTTGAAATTCCTGTCACTTTATATCCAGTTTTGATGAGCCTTGTGTCCCAAACCCCGTGTGTGTGTGTGTGTGTGTGTGTGTGTGTGTGTGTGTGTGTGTGTGTGTGTGTGTGTGTGTGCGCGCGCGCGCATGTGTGCGTGTGTTTTCAACGCGATAGGTCACTGATGATATTTAAACCCTTTTTCCACGAATGCGAGAGTTGGTCACTGAGACTAAGGGATAGGTCAAGCAGCGAGTCAACCAGTGCGGTCGCAGACTTCTCCTGGCGGTTTGCTGAAGGCAGTCAGGTTTTTCGCCTTCTATGGGCATGGAGGTCCTTGTCCGCAACCATTTCCACAAGGTACTGGAGAAGGTGGGGAGTGTCCCACGGGGGGTCGGGAGGAGGGGTGGGGGGGGGGAGGGGACTGACTGAAGATATCTCGGATGGACGACAAACGAAGAACAGGGCTGGATCTAATGCCGGTGTCCAAGTGGAGTTCGTGAGGGAGGACGGACGGCTTAAGAAGTCCCTGACCACCCCTGTGTCCCCCTACGTCACACCATCTTGTAGCCTTCAGCCTATGGGCTTGAACGCGTAAACTATCAGCTCACTGGCAGCATGGGGAGAACCATCTTCTGTCCCGTGAACAGAGCCGTCAGGAACACCCCGTCTGGTGGTCGGATTTTCGGCTCCTGTGTGAGACGCCTCAGTCAACCTGGCCCCCCAGTCAGTCCACCCCAGGGTAGGGAGGCAGCGACAAACCAGCCTGCAAGTCCCTGATGTTGTCTCTGTCACTACCAAGTACGGGGTGGAGGGGAGGTGGGGGGGGGGGGGGGGGGGGGGGTTGGTGATGATGATGGTAGTCCTGGACACAGAGGTACGGCAAGACAGGCGGTGACGAGTAGGACACGCAAAAAAAAAAAAAAAAAAACGGCCAGCCAGAAAGGATGTATATTCTACTGTTTTGTTTCTGGTGTCGTCAACACGACTGTTTACGATCTCTTAACTGGTCTTGTACGTCGCTCTCTTCTTCGTGGCAGAGTGTCTTTCCTTCCTCGTTATTCCAAAACACCACAACACCACGCGCTATGGAGGGGACGGTGGAGGGGTTGGGAGGGGGTGGGGGTGGGGTGGGGGTGAGGGGGGGGGGGGGGAGCTGAGAGAGGCATTTCCCTCGAGGTCGGTCTTTGTAATGCCTGTCGTTTCTTGGTTCCTAACGAGCAGGGTGCCAGGGCTGTTAGCGGTAAATGTTGGCGTTATTTTTTTTTTGTGTGGCAAAACGCTTATGATTGGTTTCTCTCTCTGAAAGCAACGATACCAAGAAGATAGGAAAGGTAAATCGCTGGTATTTCTTTTCTTTCTTTCTTTCTTTCTTTCTTTCTTTTTTTTTTTTTGTCTGTAAAGGTTAGTTTGTTGTGTGTGTGTGTGTGTGTGTGGGTGTGTGTGTGTGTGTGTGTGTTCGCGCGCGCGCGCGTGCGGGGTGTGGGGGTGGGGGGAGGGGGGGGAGGGAGGGGGCTCGCACGCACACGCATGCCGGAGATGGGAAAACGGGATTTTTTTTTTTTTTTTTTTTTTTTTTTTTTGTCTCCTAATTTTCAAGATTGTTGTGAATGTTTGTTTTAGGAGAGGGGTTTGCAAACACTTTATTCGTCTTCTCTTTGTTTAAAGAAGATTGTGGTGTCTGTGATTTTTGGTTTGGAAAAAAAAAAAAAAAAAAGGGCGTGTGTGTTGTGAGAGAAGAGCGTGGTAGGTACGGTAAGTCTCAGAGCGCCAGTCACACGTTTTGTGACCTCTTTGCTGTCATGAACGTCTCTGATGTGTCTTGTATGGCGCTCAGGGTATCGCGTTGCCCGTGCTTACCAGCCAATTTTTTTTGTTTGTTTGTTTTTTTTTGTAACTCTTCATACCGTCATCTGCATCTGCCGATGAGCCATGTTGCACGTGTATACTAACCATTTATTTGTTTTTTTCTTTGTTTTTGGGTTTATTTTTGTTGTTGTTGTTGTTGTTGTATTCTTCAGACAGTCACCTGCGTCACTTCTCGTGACATTTTCTCTCATGCCTCTAGGGTCTACAGCACAAGACAATACGCATTTTGCATATCACAGTGTTAATGGGGACTCTACTGCTACTGCTACTGCTACTTCTGCTGCTTCTGTTACTACTACTACTACTACTACTACTAGTAGTAGTAGTAGTAGCAGTAGTAGTAGGGGGTTTACAGCATAAGAAAATAAACATTTAGTATATCGCAGAAGAAATGATGATACTACTACTACTACTACTACTACTACTGCTGCTGCTGCTGCTGCTGCTGCTGCTGCTACTACTACTACTACTACTACTACTACTACTACTACTACTAGGCCGCTTACAGCATAAGAAAATATACGTTTAGCATATCACAGAATTAATGGTGCTACTACTGCTACTACTACTGCTGCTATTACTATTACTACTACTGCTACTACTACTATTACTACTGCTACTACTACAGAATATCTTTATTATCATATCCAGCACCACCAGCACCATGTCTTCGAACACATACACACAAAAAGAGGAGTATTAAGAAAAAGAAGAAAAAAAAGACAGAAAAAAAGGAACACAAAACAAAGTTATGTTCAGAATTATCAAGGACAAAGACAAATTATGAAAAGAAACAGAACATGAACATAGAAGAGAGAGAGAGAGAGAGAGAGAGAGAGAGAGAGAGAGAGAGAGAGAGAGAGAGACTCGGGTCTAGAATTCTCTCGCTTCCTTTGAGAGTGCAGTTATCGACTAGACCACCTGTCCACGGTGGCGTGGGTTCTTTGTGCTCACTGGTTCCATCAGATTCGAGCGCCCATTGCCATTCTACGATTCTGGGACACGCCAGACTGTGCCGACGAGGAATCAAACTCTTGTACTTCAATCGATGTGGCACGCAGTCTGAAATGAAGGGAAGGTGTTGGCTCTCTAATCTCGCGTCCAATCGACCCATGCAGAGAAAAGTTCGACAGCGGGTAAAAGTTTTAAGTAT
>JADBJO010008675.1:45000-55000 GCA_016801955.1 Conus betulinus
GAGGCACTGACGAAGGCTGCTGTTCGGCGGAGGGCCCTCCAGAGATCCATAGAACTTTTTCCTCGTCGATGTGCCGGCAGGCCAGGTCTCTGCTCTTAGCTTTTTGTGTGTGGGACAGTCCTGCAGGAAGTGTTCCACTGTCATTGGGGTTGTACTGCATGTACTGGCCAACGTGGAATTTTATGAACATGTGATGTTTCAGTCTGGAGTGCCCTGTCCTCAGTCTCACGCCACTCACTTGGTCTGGTCTGGGCAGCAGGCAGTAAGCATCCTTCTTGTTTGTTTTGGTTGGTTGTTGTTGTTGTTGTTGTTGTTGTTGTTGTTTTTGGCGTACGCAGACTGATACTCCTGAGGACACTCCCTGTATGGACAGACAAGTATTAATCCCATCTACCCAACAAAGGGAGAGGAGTTTTGTGTGTATGACCGTTTTTTTTTTATCCTGCCATTAAGGCAGTCGTATCGTCTTCGGGGAAGGTGCATGCTATGTGTAACGTGTCATTCATACCAACGGACAAACTGGCCTTTTTTGAATGTTGGTGATGGGGTTTTACGTGCGTGCAAGATGTTATGCGTGCGTTCACCCACGGAACCTCGGTTTATAGTCTCATTGGTAATGGGAAAGGGAGTCAGAACCAAATGTTAACTCCGAGGGGAAAATCCCCCTGTACCGAAACGGCCCGGCGGAGATTCGAACCTGGAACCCCAAGATTACGAGTCCGGTGCTCTACCACTAGGCTATTCCGGCCCCCATCCTTCTTGTTGAAGTCTGGGTGCTGCTCAGGCAGGTGTGTTGTCTAATCCGAATCGCTTTGATCTTTGCTGGCAAAAAAAACACGACGCAGAGGAATCATTTATGAAAGACAAGGAGTGTCGAGGGTAGGGGATCCTCTGAATTCCCAGTTTGCCGAGACTGTTACTGTGTGTTTCTGGTGTTATGAGGATGATGGATTCTCCCGTCATGTCTGACGGATGAGTAGGCAGGCAGGTTATCTGCTGATGTGGGTCTTCAAAGACCAATTCCTGAGGCACAGAGTCGTCCACAGACGCTGCATGGAATGGAGTCCTGCAAGGATGGGCCCCGTTTTCTCCGATTCTTTTTTTCCAGGATGGCGGCTGCTCTGTTGCGCTCGAATGTCTTTGTGCCCTGGGTACACCGTTGCTTCCACTGTGTTCTGTCAAGGGCAACATCTTCCAAGGAAACGGTATTGATGTTGCAGCTTCTGAAGTTGGCCTTCAAGGTGTCTTAGTATCTCTTGAGAGGCATTCCTCGGTCACGTTGTCCGTCCTTCAGTTGTCCATGCAGCAGTATCGTTGGAATTCTATCGTCCTCCATACGGACAACGTGCCCCGTCTGGTGTTATATACACGTATTTACTGTTTCTGGATCAGGTCTCGAACAATCCATAAAAAGTGGAAGTGATGAGAACTTACCGATCTAATATCTGAACTCTCTGAACAGATGGCATTGTGTCCCATCAGCGATGGTACATGGGCCGAATACATTCTTAGGCCTTCTAGACTCGGTGTAAATGGCGACGCCCAGAAATAGAGCTGGCTATAGCTATCTAAAGTGGGAGGGGGGAAAATGGGCATTATATGAGTGATGCTTAGGAACGGATTTTCAAGAACCGAAGGAAACTTACTGGAAAGTAATGAAACGATTGTGTTATACAGTAAATTGTCTACACTGGCTTTACAAGTGACAGTCGGCATATAGTGTGTGTGTGTGTGTGTGTGTGTGTGTGTGTGTGTGTGTGTGTGTGTGTGTGTGTGTGTGTGTGAAGGTGTGCGCACCCGTGCGCGCGTGTGTGCGTGCGCGCGTGCGCATGTATATGTGTGTGTTTGTGTGTTCGTGTGTTCGTGTATGTGTGCGTGCGCGCGCGCGTGTGTATGTAGAGTTTTGCATGACTTAGATCTCCGACGGTCGTCATACTACATTCGTCGACCCTCTGCTCAGAATTGTACTGCACATATTCATTACATCCTGTTAAATTCATTAGCTCTCTCTCTCTCTCTCCCTGCCTCCTTTTTCACCAGCCAATCTTCTGTTTCACTACTTTTGCCGGTGATACCGTCTCGCACTGTCAGATTTGAAGCACACACGTGGTGGGCTGGTGCGCGAGGGTAAAGGCTATGTTCAGACAGTGGACCGCCCTCTCTGAACAGGGGTATTACAACAAGAAGCTGGCATACGTGATAACCCGAGAGGGCAGCGCAGCCAACTGAACGCTTCGTTCTCTGTGTGCGGTGAATGTGATAACTCGAAGGTGGTTGGTTTAGTGATCTTGCGGGTGAATGAGATACCCACACATTGCGGCGAATACGAGGCCATGTAAGTCTCTCATCTCCGCTCTCACTCTGTTGGAAAAGGTACATTTCTGTAGGAAATACATGCGGCGTTGCAATGTATGCAGGGAGTTGAAATCTACAACTGTGAATTCACAGGCATAAATTGAATCTTACAATAGACAGACATTACATAAAAGGGATCCATTAGAGAATCTGCGAATTGCTTTGCCGCTGCTTTCTTTCCTTGGTGTGATATGGCTCTTATTTTTTTTTAAACTCTTTGCTGTGATGTAACATTGATGTTGTGATCGTGACGTAATGTCTCTCTGTCGTCATCCATTGCTTTCAATATAAGAAAGAAAAAAAAAAAGAAAAAATTCAAACCCAAGGTGATGTTTGGGAAAAGCTTGGAGTTGGGGAAAGATAGACAAACATTATATATATATATATATATATATATATATATATATATATATATATATATATATATATATATATATATATATAAGTACTTTAAATGCTGTGCAAATTCTTTGGGGAAAGTAAACGTACATGATTCAGAAGAGGATTTTTACTAATGGCGTAAGCTAACTTGGAGGGGACCTTGAAAAGAGAGAGAGAGAGAGAGGGGGGGGGGGGGAGTTGGGAGCGGGGAAATAAGAGTCTTAAGAGGGTCTTGAATGAGCTATAATGAAACCAAAAAAGCGGTACATATTGAGGTGAGGAAAGATTTCCTTTCTGACTTTCTTTTTTTTCCCCCTCAAAAGCCATCATCTTCTTCGGGCATGGAAGGTGTGTGGGGAAGCCGGCAAACCCACGTGGAACACTTACGTGCAAGATTTCAGTGTATTATATATGTCGCCCAACGTCCTGACGCCAAACGTGGAACACTTACGTGCAAGATTCAGTTGTATTATATGTGGCCCAACGTCCTGACGCGTATCCATCCCACAGTGAACTTAGCAGCCTGGGAACATCGCCCTAGCGGACAGCGTGTGACACTTTGTGTGTTGTGTACACTACAGCCTTACAACTTGGCAGGAGTAGATACAGAGTGACACTTTGTGTGTATACACAATCGTCTGACAGCTTGGCAGGAGCAGATAGTAAGGTCATGCGGACATGGGACACGATCAAGCAGGCGCTCCAAAAACCAGCCCCCAAGGAACGGTGCAGACAGAATAAGAGAAGACGAGACAGGGCTAACAGAGGAAGAGGTGGACAGACACTTTGATGAATGGACCGGTCATCATGTGCGGAACCCTCACACCCACCCCACCCACCACCACCAGCCCCACTACACACACCCCGTATCTACCCCTCTAATGACCCCTGAGTTACTGGAAGCTTCAAGCACCTCGGGGCGATTGTCTCAGACGAGGGGTCAAAACCTGAAGTGCAATCCGGAGTTGCGCAAACGACAGCAATGCTGGCCAGACTACGACCCGTCTGGAATGACAGAAACATCACAATCAGTTCCAAGGTCAGGCTGATGCGTTCCCTGGTCGTTTGTCATGTATCTCTGTGCCTGTGAGACGTGGACTCGGACAGCTGAATCTCTGAGAGAAGGATTCAGGTATTAGAGATGGGATGCATCCGCAAAATCCTTGACATCTCACACAAAGACCACATCACCAACTTGGAGGTCCAGACCAGAGTGAGACAAGCCACTGGACCATACGAAGACCCGTTGTTCACAGTGAAAAGAAGGAAAATGAGATTGCATGGTCATGTATCAAGACCAATAAAACTTGCCAAAACCATTCAACAAGGAACAGTGCCAGAAAGGCAGAAGGAGAGGAAGACAGAGAAAGAGATGGGAGGACAACATCAGGGCATGGACTGGCCTCACACTCAGTACTTCCCTAAGAGTGTCTGAGAACCGGGAGGAGTGGAGGAAGCTGCTTGCGAAGTCTTCTGTGGCGCCCCAACGGTCTTCAGGAATCCTGTATACGTGATAGGTGATAGGGTGAATACCCACTCCTCATCCCATCCCCCTCCTTACTCCCGACCGCCTCTCCCCTCAAAGCGGCGTAGGCGGGTTTAGAAACTGGTCACAGTCGGCTCTATCAAGGTAAGAAGCACGCTAGGTTCGGATGTGGTTCACTGTGAAGGGGACGTGACTGTGAAGGAAGTATTAAAGATGTGAACTCTGCTTACCTAACTTGACAAGTTCCTGCAGCGATGGAAAACCACCTTCCGTACCACCTTCTCTCCATACCCCACACCTCCATCCCACACCTCATGAGACACATACGTGAGCGCCCCCCCCCCCCCCCCCCCAAAAAAAAAAAAAAAAAAAAAAAAATAAATAAATAAATAAATAAATAAAATAAATAAATAAAATAAATAAATAAATTTAAAAAAAATGAAAATAAGATAAAATAAAAATAAGTAAAGAAAAGAAAGCAAAAAAAAAAAAAAAAAGGTGGGGGGGCGGGGGGGAGGGGGATGGGAGGGAGGAGCCTGAATGTACACCAGTTATTGCCGTAAGGGAGGCAATCCTTGGAACTCATTTCCGTCCATGCCCCTCTCCTTTCTCACTCCCTTTCCCCCCGACTCTGTCGCTTTCCCCCCAGCCTGTCCCACAAGAAGAAGCAAGCACTGGCTTGTATTACTTGCTCTGTTGGTCACTGTCATGAAACAAAATGCGAGGTTGAGCAATGTAGCCCAGACGATAATCCAGACGCCCCTAGGTACAGGACCCTTTGCATCAGTTGCTTCTCATCGTTCAGTGAAGTTGGTCCGTCCACGAGAAAAGAAAAAAAAAAAAAAAAAAAAACCGCCAAAGGCGTGCCTAGTGCACCCGGCCTGACCCGTGTGAAGAGAGCCGTGATTTTGCCGGTCGCGCAAACCGTACTTTCCCCGGTAGTCCGGGTAAAGGGACTGAACTCCTCTGATTTTTTTTTTTTACACTTATCTTTCTTTCCAACATGGACGACGAAAAACACATCGCTGCCACGAGGCTCAGATCATTGATCCACACACAAAGTGTCAAGAATCATACCAACAGAGATATTTTCTCAACTGCTTGGGACAGCATAGCACGAGAAGTGGGAGAAATTGTTTAAGTCGTAAAAATGTTCTTTTCTTTCTTTTCCCCTTCCAAATGAACTAAGTTACAAACACATCTTCAACTGTAGATCCAGTACTATTCATAGTAACAAAAATAAAGTGCCAGTCACGGAAATAATCATTTCTCTAAAAAAAAAAAAAAAAAAAAAAAAACAAAACAAAGTGTGTGTGTGTGTGTGGCAGCCAACGGCTCCATCCGGGTCTACTATGTACACTTCCAAGGACCCGGACCCGCACAGGGGCACGGCGTTGCAATGCACGGTCGGGTCCGGGTCCACTATCCACGTAGCCTAAGTGAATCAAGTAGCGCCACCTCTTCAGTCAAGTGGTGTACACCAGAGCTTTCCGATTTCTGTTTCTCGTAACGTGTTCCTAGCTCTCTGTCGAGAAACATTTGAAGTGTTGCGTGTTTCAGTCAGTTCCTTTGGGAAGAGCGGGCAAGGAGAGTACAGGTTAGATGGAGGGGGGGGGGGGGGGGGGGGGGGGGGGGGGGGAGAGGGTGAGGTGGTGGATGGTGGAGAAACTGAGGGTAGGGGGGTGGGTAGGGGGGGGGTGGGGGTGGGGGTTGAGTGGGTACACGGGCGCGTCAGCCTGCTTCCAGACTACAAGCTTTTCCCGAACGGACTTAAGTCTTGTGTGTTATTTATTGTGTGGTTGTCTGTTCTTTCTTTGACGGGCCTTTTAAGCATAGTATCCACGATCTTCTGTGTCCCTCACGTGACATGTCACGTGACCTACTTAAACAACTTGAACGAGGTTTCTTGTTTGTTTGTTTTATTTGGTAAACTTACAACTGCTAGCTGAAACAGTGCCAGCAACGATAGTCATCATTTATTACCATCATCCCCCCCCCCCCCCCCCCCCTTCTTTCTGGTCAAAATATTACGATGGAAAATAATAAATCTGCTGACTTCAAATCATGTTTATAGCCCAGCCGACTTCGGCGGCTGCATCAGCGCTGCAACCAGTTTAAAAACAGACGGGATTCCGTACAAACCAAAAAATTCCAAGACAAACGAAAACGAAACAAAGAAAACCTCTCAACAAGAGAAGAAAGGAATTGGATTTAAAAACGACATGCGTCACGTGACAAGTCAGGTGTGGACATCGAACGTCGTGTGGAAAATATGTCAAGCAGACCTGTTTATCCCCCGTACAATGTCAGCGTATTCCGTGCTCACGTTTTGCAACATTTGGAGCATAACACGTACTCTTTAACGACGAAAAGAAACATCTAAACAACAACAACAACACAAAGTTCCAGAGTGGTACTTGTTTCTGTGAGACCGTATCCGGCGATGTGATGCAGATGTACTGAGTTAAGTGCTTCGACTCATGAGCGATGACTGTCGCTAAATCTCGCCAAAATTTGACGTTACTCGATGACAGTCGCTAAATCTCGCCAAAAGTTCAGATGATGACTGCCGCTAACTCTCGCCCCCCAAATTTCAGGTTACTCGTTGACTGTCGCTAAATCTCGCCAATATTTCAGATCACTCGATGACTGTCGCTAACTCTTGCCAGAATTTCAGGTTACTCGATGACTGTAGCTAAATCTTGCCAGAATTTCAGGTTACTCGGTTTGCTACTTTCGCAAAATGCTGGAAATATTGGAGCAAAGGTAACAAGCTATGAGATTTATTAAAAAAAAAAAAGTGTAAAAAATGGGGAGGGGGTGAGAAGATGGGGGGGGGGGGGGGGGGGGGGGGGGGCGACTGCACGAAAAAAGAAATTTCTACCGACGTACGTTCGTGAGTGTTGCAGAATCTTTTTTTTTTTGTTTTGTTTTGTTTGTTTTTTTTTGTTTGCAGGGAAAACATAGTAGGCATACTATCACTGTGAAGACCGACGTTTATGTTGGAGACTGAGAATGCCAGTCGTTTTGTGTACCAATCAAAAGACGTTAGGGGCTATGCATTGACAAGAAGTAATGGACCGCGGAACATGATTTTTTAAAAAAAAAAACAAACAAACAAACTGACCTGTAGCATAGAAACGCGAGAGATTTGCCTTGTTGTTTTTCATAGCAGATCAAACGGATTTAAAACGGAAATAAGTTGAAGAACGCAAGACCGAGCATTGAGCTGCGCGATTCGCTTTCATTCTGTACACGTTCTTCTGATTGGTACAGGAAAGGACAGGTATTCTGCTGTGGGTTGCCTCCAAAAAAGCATTTTTTTCAAAAATGTTATTCATCATCTGTGGTCCCATACCTATGCACTGTAGACAGTTTCCGTCACTGTAGAAGTACACGTAGGCGTACATTTCTTCGTATTTTCTGCGGGGGGGAAAGAACATTCTCAATGACGTGTTGTGGGATAAACAGGTCTGTCGTCCCCTTTTTTTCGGTGTTTTCTTGTGGATGGTCGATGTTGGTGTGTGTGTGTTTTTGTGTGTCACGTGTTCACATGTCGTGGTCTTATCGGAAGAAACGGGTTGACCCCTAGTCGCGGCTTGCTCCAAGCTTTTGTAGATGTAGAAGGACCAAGTCTCTCTCTCTCTCTCTCTCTCTCTCTCTCTCTCTCTCTCTCTCTCTCTCTCTCTCTCCCCTTGCATTCTTTCTGTGTTTTTTTTTCTACGGTTTTGTTCGTCCCACCTATATATTTTTTTTTGGGTAATCACGTGATGCTGATGGATAATAGATTTTTTTTCTTTCTTTGTTTTCATTTTCTTTATATATGTTTTTTTTTTTTTTTTTTTTTTTTTTTACATCATTCTTTTTTTTAATCGTCGACATTCTTTTCTAATTGTTGCTTTTATTTTCTATATCCCCCTTTCTGTTTTAAAACCTCTTGGTGTATTGTGTATGTGTGCGTGTGCCTTCGCCCACTTACTGTTCTTTTCATTTGATTTTTATTCATTTATTTTCTTTTTTTTAGTTGTTTCCGTGCTTCCTTCTTTTGTCCTTTATTCCCCAGCTTTGATCTTTATCTTGTCTGAATGGCTTTATTACCCGATTGTTACAATTATTCCTTCGCATGAGTTTCGCGTGCGTGTGTGTGTGTACGTGTGTGTGTGTGTGTGTGTGTGTGTGTGTGTGTGTGTGTCCGCCCTGTGTGTGTATGTGTGTGTGTGTGTGTGTGTGTGTGTGTGTGTGTGTGTGTGTGTGTGTGTGTGTGTGTGTGTCCGCCTCCGCCCTCTGTGTGTGTGTGTGTGTGTGTGTGTGTGTGTGTGTGTGTGTGTGTGTGTGTGTGTGTGTGTGTGTGTGTGTGTGTTGTCAGTACAACTTTGAGTTAATCTGACAATAAATTGGTTTCAGTCAGTCAGTCAGTGTGTGTGTGTGTGTGTGTGTGTGTGTCCGCCCTCTGTGTGTGTGTGTGTGTGTGTGTGTGTGTGTGTGTGTGTGTGTGTGTGTGTGTCCGCCCTCTGTGTGTGTGTGTGTGTGTGTGTGTGTGTGTGTGTGTGTGTGTGTGTCCGCCCCTGTGTGTGTGTGTGTGTGTGTGTGTGTGTGTGTGTGTGTGTGTGTGTGTCCGCCCTGTGTGTGTGGTGTGTGTGTGTGTGTGTGTGTGTGTGTGTGTGTCCGCCCTGTATCCAGATCACCCAAATCCTCTGCCCACGCCACCCTACCTCACCCCAGTTCCGATATTTTTGTTTCCTGCATCTTTGAGCACTGGCGCAGCATACAAGTGAATAGTCGCCGAAACGTAGGGATTCACACACACACACACACACACACACCACACACACACACACACACACACACACACACACACATACATATGCAAGCACGCACAGGCGTGCGCGTAAACACACGCGCACGCACTCAGTCGCATGCACACATGCGTTCGTGCACGCATGCACAAAATCTCTCTCTCTCTCTCTCTCTCTCTCTCTCTCTCTCTCTCTCTCTCTCTAACAGTCACACACACACACACACACACACACACACACACACACACACACACACACACACACACACACACACACACACACACACACACACACACACACACACACACGGTCTAAAGTGGATATCTTTATGTCTTGTTTTTCTTTCTGAAGTTCATGTGACCCTTACACATACATAAAACATGGACGTTCTTTCTCGAATGCAGGATTTAATCATAAAAAGTTCTCTCTTCTCTCTCTCTCTCTCTCTCTCTCTCTCTCTCTCTCTCTCTCTCTCTCTCTCTCTCTCTCTCTGTATGCCTGCGCGTATGTGTGTGCTCTCTATCTCGCGCTCTATCTCGTGTGTGTGTGTGTGTGTGTGTGTGTGTGTGTGTGTGTGTGTGTGTGTTGTGTTGTTGTTGTTGTTGTTGTTGTGTTGTTGTTTGATGATGTTGTTGTTGTTCTTGTTGTTGTACTCTGTTTTGTTTTCTTGTCCTAACTGTAACGCGAAACTTTTAATCTCGCTTGTCTTCTTGACCTTTTCCACCCAGTAGTTGAAACATGTGTTCAATATCCGTTTTATTTTTCTTGTCGTTGCATCCTTGTGTAGTTGATCTTTTCCCCTTTATTAAGGCACATGAACACACACACAAACTCACTCTCACTCGCACACACACGCACGCACGCAAGCACGCACGCGGGTAGTTTCACACACACACACACACACACACACACACACACACACACACACACACACACACACACACACACACACACACACACACACACACACACACACACACAC
>JADBJO010008675.1:62500-67500 GCA_016801955.1 Conus betulinus
GGTATAGGCCAGAGCTGTGTGAGACCATACAGTGCAAAAGATTACAGTATAGTTGTGCGTAAGACACAAGAATACTACAGATCACAGTACAGTTCTGTATAGAACAATTAAAGATTACAGAGCACAGTACAGTTCTGTGTAGAAATAGACAATGCTACAGAGTACAGCACAGTTGTGTGTGTCAGACAGTACAGTATTACAGAGCACAGTACAGTTCTGTGTGTGTGGGACAATACAGTATTACAGAGCACAGTACAGTTGTGTGTGTGAGACAATACAGTATTACAGAGCACAGTACAGTTGTGTGTGTGTGTGAGACAGTACAGTATTACAGAACACAGTACAGTTGTGTGTGTGTGAGACAATACAATATTACAGAACACAGTACAGTTGTGTGTGAGAGACAGTACAATATTACAGAACACAGTACAGTTGTGTATGTGTGAAACAATACAATATTACAGAACACAGTACAGTTGTGTGTGAGAGACAATACAATATTACAGAACACAGTACAGTTGTGTGTGTATGAGACAATACAATATTACAGAACACAGTACAGTTGTGTGTGTGAGACAATACAATATTACAGAACACAGTACAGTGTGTGTGTGAGACAATACAATATTACAGAACACAGTACAGTTGTGTGTGGGGGACAATACAATATTACAGAACACAGTACAGTTGTGTGTGAGACAATACAATATTACAGAACACAGTACAGTTGTGTGTGAGACAATACAATAATATATTACAGAACACAATACAGTTATATGTAAGACAACTCACTACTACTACTTCTGTTTCTACTGTGCTGCTGCTGCTACTACTACTACTACTAGTACTACTACTACTACTACTTCTACTACTACTGCTACCACCACACCAGCACTACTACTACTGCTGTTGAGACACTATACTACTACTACTACTACTGCTATCACTACTGCTACTACTATACTCTACTACTACTACTACTACTACTACTACTCTCTCTCTCCTCCTCCTCTCTCTCCACGTGTATGCGCGCGCGCTACGCAGTGTGTATGTGTACTGTGTGTGCGCGTGCGTGCGTGCCACCACCACCAGTGCGTGCGAGCGTGCGTGTTACCACCGTATGTTTGTGTGTGTGTGTGTGTGTGCGTGCGTGCGTGCGAGCGTGCGTGTGTGTGCTACTACTCTTGTG
Source organism: Conus betulinus (assembly GCA_016801955.1). Lineage (NCBI taxonomy): Eukaryota > Metazoa > Mollusca > Gastropoda > Neogastropoda > Conidae > Conus > Conus betulinus. The sequence continues at coordinate 63,690 of JADBJO010008675.1, forward strand.
TGTGTGTCCTCTCTCTGCATGTGTATGCATGTGTGTGTGCGCGTGTGTGTGTGTGTGTGTGTGTGTGTGTGTGTGTGTGTTACGAAAGAGGAAAGCGTAAACACCTAAGAATTTACCACTTCAGAATTTACCACCTGAGGATAAACCTACTTCAGAATAGATAAACCACTTGAGAGAATAAATCACTTCGTAGGGGGGGGGTGGGGGGGGGGGGGGGGGTGGGGGGTGGGGGGGGGATAAATCATTTTCGACCACCGTCAACCATTTGAAGCATTAGCTGCTTCAAAGATGAAAAAAAACTTTTCTAGTATGAAAAACCCCTTGAGAATAGATCACTCTTTGAGCGGGTTGGGATGGGGAGAATAAATCATTTCGACCACCGTCAACCATTTGAAAGCATTAGCTGCTTCGCAGATGAAAAAACTTTTCTATTGATATGAAAACTTAACACTTTAGAGCAGAGTAGATTAATCCCCCCCCCCTCCCCCTCCCCCTCTCACTTTAGAAGTTGGGTGGAGGGGAGGAAGGGTGAGAATGTGGGCCAGATGGTAGGGAATGGCGGTCGGGGGGGGGGGGGGGGGCGGGCAGCAGAGAGAGTTGGATGGGTAGGAAGGGGGTGCAACCACAACAAAACCCCGTTCTTTTTATCGGCCCAAGAAAGGACGTGTTTTTTCTCACATTGTTATTTGTTTGAAGTGCTTTCGATGATGAGTCGGAGTTCTTGTTAGTGTTGTTTTAGTTGTTGCTGCTGTTGTTCTTGTTGTTGTTGCTGTTGCTGTTAGTATTGTTGTTGTTGTTGTTTTCTTCGGAGATAGTCACTAACAAGAAGGAAATCTGATTTATTTTTTTGACGTTGAAAGAATTCATAATATAATCTCTCTCTCTCTCTCTCTCTCTCTCTCTCTCTCTCTCTCTCTCTCTCTCTCTCTCTCTCTCTCTCCCCCCCCTCTCTCTCTCACTCTCTCTGTACGTGCGTATGTGCATGCCAGTGAATATATGTGTGCGTGCGTGCGTGCATACGTGCGCGCGCGCGCGATGTGTATATGTATATGTGGGAGAGAGAGAGAGAGAGAGAGAGAGAGAGAGAGAGAGAGAGAGTGTGTGTATGTGTGTGTGTGTGTGTGTGCCTGTCTGTCTGACAGTCTGCCTGTCTGTGTCTTTGTGTAATTATACTTTAATCTCTTTGACGACGAACCCGCTGTTACGGCAATGCAGGAACTATTCTTACAGAAATCAGTGTGCCCATATCCGTGACTCTGTGTGTCTGAAGACTTACAGAAATCAGTGCGCCCATATCCGTGACTGTGTGTCTAAAGACTTACAGAAATCAGTGTGCCCATATCCGTGACTCTGTGTGTCTGATAACTCCGTATTATTTGAGTTTGAGATATTGACCACAAAAAAAAAATGTTTTCTTATCACTCTGGAATTGTTTTCCACGCCAGACTTGGAAACGTCTGGAATCCTGATGACCAACTCTGAGATATGCTGTGCTCTCGTCTTGTTTGCACACACTATGTGATTTTCATCGTATGGAGCACGTTGTAATGGTTGTCTTGATTATTCTATAATGAACTGTGGTGTTGTTTTCATTTGTATGGGATGTCACGTTCTCAATTCTCTTGGGTCTAGGGGCATGTGTCGTCTCTTTTCTTTTTGTCTTTGACTTTTCTGGAAGTGTTGTTGTTATTGATGGTCTTGTTCACACGAGATGTGATGCTGAGGTTTGTATTGGTTCTATGAAGGTTGGTGTTGATGTTTTAGTGACAGGTGATACTGTGGGTTATTATTCTCAGCTGACACCTGCCACAAGGTGTTGAATGCATTCTCATGGTTTGTGGTTTTGATATATTATATGTGCAAAATGGTAGGGACGCGTTTCGCTGAGCTTGTTATTTTTTTTTTTTCTGTGAATTCGTTATGAACCAGTTTACATTTGTCAGGTATTCTTCGGCCACGTGGTCGCCAAAAGAAAGCACATTGACTCACAGGTATATTCATATTTTGAGTCTCTGTCTGTCTGTCTGTCTGTCTGTCTGTCTGTCTGTCTGTCTCTCTCTCTCTCTCTCTCTCTCTCTCTCTCTTACACACACACACACACACACACACACACACACACACACACACACACACACAACACACACTCACTCTCTCTCTCTCTCTCTCTCTCTCTATCTCTCTCTCTCTCTCTCTGTCGTTGTCTTTGTCTCTCTCCCCCCTCCCCCCTCCCTCTCTCTCTCTCTCTCTCTCTCTCTCTCTCTCTCTGTCTTTCTCTCAGTGTCTCTCTCTTCTCTCTCTCTCTCTCTCTCTCTCTCTCTCTCTCTCGCTCTCTCTCTCTCTCGCTCTCTCTCTCTCTCTCTCTCTCTCTCTCTCGGGAATTCGATGAATGTCTGCAGCAGTAAGCCGATGACATAACATGACATCGTGTAGCCTGCTGGGGTGATACATGACATGACATTGTGTAGCCTTCTGGCTGATACATGACATGGCATTGTGTAGCCTGCTGGGGGATACATGACACTGTGTAGCCTGCTGGCTGATACATGACATGACATTGTGTAGCCTGCTGGCTGATACATGACATGACATTGTGTAGCCTGCTGGCTGATACATGACATTGTGTAGCCTGCTGGGTGATACATGACATGACATTGTGTAGCCTGCTGGGGGATACATGACATGACATTGTGTAGCCTGCTGGGGGATACATGACATGACATTGTGTAGCTGCTGGCTGATGCATGACATGACATTGTGTAGCCTGCTGGGGGATACATGACATGACATTGTGTAGCCTGCTGGGTGATACATGACATGACATTGTGTAGCCTGCTGGCTGATGCATGACATGACATTGTGTAGCCTGCTGGGAGATACATGACATTGTGTAGCCTGCTGGGGGATACATGACATGACATTGTGTAGCCTGCTGGGGGATACATGACATGACATTGTGTAGCCTGCTGGGGGATACATGACATGACATTGTGTAGCCTGCTGGGGGAGACATGATATGACATTGTGTAGCCTGCTGGGGGATACATGACATGGCATTGTGTAGCCTGCTGGCTGATGCATGACATGACATTGTGTAGCCTGCTGGCTGATGCATGACATGACATTGTGTAGCTGCTGGGGGATACATGACGTTGTGTAGCCTGCTGGGGGATACATGACATGACATTGTGTAGCCTGCTGGGTGATACAAAGAACATTGTGTAGCCTGCTGGGGGGATACAAAGGACCCAGCGTGGAGGTTTAACCATCGAATACGTCTCTTGAAACATGACATATGCTGATTGCGTGGAATCCTACGTGACGTGTACACAGCGTTTACTGTGGTAACACTGGTGGTGATGTTCTCATTGGAGACACTGGTGGTGACGTCATCATTGGTGACGCTGCTGGTGATAGGGTCGTTGATGACGTTATTGGTGGCAGTATCACCAGCCACGACTCACTCTAGTTGATGCCCCTTTGTCTTTGGCGATGTGATGTGATGTGATGTGCTATTTCTGGCTGCACGAGTGATAAGGTTGTTGCCGTTGGTGATATTATGTTTATGTTATTATCTGGTTGGTTTGTTTACTTTTCTTAAAAGTGATTCTTCGTGACATGATCGTTGGTGACACTGTTGGTGACATTGTTAATGGTGACAATATTGGTGACCAAAACGAATGTATAGATATACTGGTGACGAGGCTGTGGGACACGTGACCGCAGTCCCAAGATCTCTTTACGCTCCAGGGAACCTGGGTAGGGAGGAAAAACGAGGGCGGGGTAGGGGGGGGGGGAGGGGGAGGTGGGAGGG
>JADBJO010008675.1:82500-92860 GCA_016801955.1 Conus betulinus
TAAGACTTACTGCGCTCATTTCGCCAGCCAGTTCACTTAATTTATTACCGTAAGTCATCACCCACCACCCCCCACCCCCACCCAACAAACAAACAGGCAAGAAAACAAATACAAAACATTCGAAATAATTGAAAACAAATCTCAAACACACACATACACACACGCACACACCACGCACACACACACGCACGCACGCACGCACACGCACACACACACGAACACACACACACACACACACACACACACACACACACACACACACACGCACGCAGCACACACACACACACACACACACACACACACACACACACACACACACACGTACACACACGCACGCACGCACACACACACATACACACACACAAATGCTACAGTAAGCAATAGGCATTATGGGATGGATAATTCAGGCCCATTCATAACAGCGTTTACAGTCTCACTATCTAATTACAAGATCACAACGGAAAAAACTTGCCATGTTGTAAACTTGAAAATTGAGCTAACAAGACGACGACTTTCCAGAACGAAATCCAGGCGAACGAGGGGAAAAAAGAGAGGAAAAAACCAATGGACGACAGCAAAAGGACGATACAAAAAGAGAAAAGTTCTCGCACAGAAGTTATACAGATGTTCCTACCCCCCTCTCCTCCTCTGACGTGGCAGAGAGACAGTGACCACAGAGGATCAATAAATAACCAGCACTTATTTTTTCATCTTGCTTTTTATGTTGGCTCCAGGAAACAATATGGACAGTGGTTTTTCCTACTGCCTGCAATCACAGCTCTATATTGTTTTCCACATAAGATCTTGACGTTGGCACACAACCCGTTAGGGATGGAGGGTCTTGGTGAATAGTTCTCTAATGCATCACTCTAGTGACGTTTCACTTGTGGGAAAAAGACCTTGATGTCAAGAAGGTCCTGCCCCGCTGATCAAGAAATGCAAGCAGCAACAAAGGCAGCCTGGTGAATTGAAAGGCGCTTCAACTCGTGAGTCACTGGCCTTCCACCGTAAGCCCCCCTAGCCCTCTGTCATATTCACATAACAGGAGAAGACTGGGAAGAAAACAGATCCCTCTAGAACAGCGTTGCCTAGTGATGGGAGTTTGAGAGAGTGTCGTTGCACCACGCTGGCAGCTCTGTTATCGAAAGCTTTATCGCCTCACGAATACACCGCCCAGGCCATTGAAAACTTCATGTTCCCATGAAACTGTTGTAGAAACTTGTCATCTCCCATGAAGCTCTCAGAACAGCACAGTTTTGCCACGAAGTGCACATAGCCAAGTCATGAAAATATGAATCCGCCCATAAAAAGCGGAGATGGGGAGAGTGGGGAAAAGGTTAATCTCCCCGTAAAACACGCATTTGGGAAGTGGTTGAAAGGTCAATCAGAATATAAAGTAGGTGGCCAGCAAGTGGGAGAGTCTGTCCTTGCTATGGTTGCACTTTATGATCGAAAGGTCTTTTGTTGTTGGCTTTTTATTATTATCGTTATTATTATTGATTGTGACTATCAGCAAGAAAATGTGTCAAATGACGCAATGGTAAGTGAGAGTTTGGGGAAGGGAGTGGGAAGGAATGAGGGGATGAAGGAGGGAGAAAGGGAGGGATGTCTGGGGACATATTGATGTAAAGTTGTCATGGCAGACATTCATACTGACACTGTCCGATAGGACTATTAGCAAGCCTGTGTTGACAAAGATCCTTTCTGTTCTACACTCCTTTGAAAGTGTCATCGAGAAAACAAAGTATTTTTATGTCGCATATACACTGAATGCCGCAAACATCTGACAATGTGAAAAATATTGGCAAGTAAATATTTTACTGAGACAGATAAAAAATTTTTTTCTTCCCCAAGAAAATTACATACACTTCTGATCTGACTCTACCCATAACATAGAGAATTAAATATCACGTTCGACCAATCTGAACAGGTTTTTTTTTTCTGCCACATAAACATGAAAAGAAGAAAAAAAAAGAAAAAGCGAGAAAAAGTAAATCCTGCGTGTAAGCTGGCGCATGTTTCGATCAATACAGGAATGGCATTTCTTTCCACAGATCCCCACAATACATGCGTGCAAGTATGGTCGGGAGGTCAGAAGGGTGGAAGCAGTGGAGAGGGGAGAGTCTGGAACATGGAAGAGGACTGGGATAGGGATGGGTGAGAGGGAGGACGTGGGTAGGCTACTCCACTTATTGACGAGGTTTATCCCCATCTGTTGGGGTAAGACCAAGCAAGATTGTTTTCAGTTTGGTAAAAACCCATTTTGAAAGCATTGGAAGAGACTGGAAATACTGCTTAGAATTCTCACACTTTCATCCAGCCACTCACTCACTCCTCCTTCCATCCCAAGCTTCAGTCAAGCAGCACTGAAAACATCCTTTGATTAGAAACTTAAACGAGCACTTGCCTTGGGAAGTCCAAGTTTGGGTGATATTCCATGGTGTGTAAATTTGGGGCCTTCATTTCCTCCCATTCCGCTATAGGGATGGATACAATCTCGTGTCGAGGCTTTTTGTTGCCTGATGGACTCTCGTGTCGAGAGAATGATTCTTTTTCGTTTTCACTCATTTCGAGTTCATCATCATGGAGCAATGCATCTTCCTCCATTTCTTCTCTCAACGCCAGTACCTGGCTTTATCATGTTCTTAAGTATGCGTTTCGGCACTGTAAATGTAAAAAAAAAAAAAAAAGTGTCAATGTATATACCAATGAAAAATGAAAAAAAATACTGTGTTTGAGCTGGACTGACCAACCTGTGCCCCCTAAATGATTACGATTTTCTAAAACTTTTTGAGCGGAATCGCGGAAAAAAACGTCAGCATGGCGGCCGGAACCATACATACACAATATAGCAAATCTGGGCATGTGCATCTCACATATCACGTAGTTTCGGTAAACTACGAGAAATGGAATTAACAGTTTTGGAGGTGGAAGCCAGGCGGCAATTGACCACAGAAGGCCGATCATAGAGGACAGATTACAGATCTTTTTTATCTTGATGTTTTTGTTGGTTGGAAAACAATATGGACAGTTGGCTTGCATACTGGATTGAGGCTTGAGACCACAGCTTTGTATGTAGTGTTTCGTGTAAGGTCTTGACATTGGCTTACAACTCGACAGGTCTGGACAAAGTTGGTGAACAGTTCTCTTGTGCAGAGCCCCAGTGACTTTCCACTTGGAGGAGAAAAAGAGCTTGACGTCAAGAAGGTCCTGCCCTGCTGATCAAGAAATGCAAGCAGCAACAAAGGGGACCTTGGTGAATTGAATGGCGCTTCAACTCACGTGTCACTGGCCTTCCACCGTAGCCCCCCATAGCCCTCTTTCATATTCACATAACAGGAGAAGACTGGGAAGAAAAACAGATCCCTCTGGAATAGCGTTGCCTAGTGATGGGGGGAATTGGAGTGTCACTGCACCACGCTGGCAGCTCTGTTATCGAAAGCTTTATCGCCTCACGAATACGCCATCTGAGCCAATACAAACTTCATGTTCCCGTGTGAAACTGTTGTAGAAAACTTGTCATCTCCCATGAAGCTCTCAGAACAGCTCAGTTTTGCCACAAAGTGCACATAGCCAAGTCATGAAAATATGAATCTGCCCATAAAAAAGTGGAGATGGGGAGAGTGGGGGAAAGGTTAAATCTCCCTGTAAAACACGCATTCGGGAAGTAGCTGAAAGGTCAATCAGAATATAAAGTAGGTGGCCAGCAAGTGGGAAACTCTGGTCCCCACAATGGTTACACTTTATGATCGAAACGTCTTTTGTTGTTAGCTCTTTTTTTTTTAATTCTCGTTATTATTATCGATTTTGTGACTATCAGTGAGAAAGTCTGTCAAAGGATGTACAATGATAAGAGAGAGTGATATCAGAAAGGTAGTCAGGTGGTGGGAGGGGGAAGGAGGGGGAAAGGGGAGGGAGTGTCTTGTCACGTATTTTTATATACGTTGTCATGTCAGACAGGTATATTAACACTGTCTAATGGAATGATTATGAAGTCTTTGTCGACAGACCCCCAGTTCCATTCTACATTCTGTTACCAGTGTCATCGACAAAAGGAGGCATTGTCATGTAACACATGTACTGTACACCATCCAGCCAAGTGAAAAAATGTCGAGTAAATAGTTTACTGACACTTTTTTTTTCAAATGGAAGTTTTCTACCCCAAACGAAAAAAAAAAACTGTTCTCTTCTGAACTGGCTCTGTCCACAACACAGAGAATCAAAATGTCAGGTTGGACTAGCTCTTGCAGCCTTTGGATGCCACTCAAAACTTGAAAAAAGAAAAAAAAAAAAAGAGAAAAAGTTAACACTGCTTGTACCTCGCACGTGTGTCGATCAATACAGGTTTGGCCGTTCTTTCCACAAATGCCACAATACGTGCGTGTATGTGTGGTCAGCAAGGTCGGAGGCACGGAAGGAGGCAGGGAGGGAGGAGGGGGGGAGGGGGAGCGTGGAGGAGGACAGGGATGGGGAGGAGTAAGAGGAGGGATGGGGCTGGCTCCTACTCCACTTACGGACGAGACGTACCCCCCCCCCCCCCCCCCCCCCCCCCCCCCCCACCCCCCCCCCCCCCCACCCCCACGCAATTGCTCTGCTCGAAGTCCCTCGATTTTAAACTGAAACCTTTGGCGATCGCTCTTTTTTCTTGTCAGGGTCCGGTTTCTTGGAATAACCCTCGTTATCTTGGCGTAGTTCACACTCTCTGTCTTCTTTCAAGGCATCTCTTAAAACAACCCTCTTTCACCTGTCAATAGCAGTTCTTTTATTTTCCCCTTCCCTTGCCCATCAAATTGAATCTGCAACTAATGTGTGTGTGTGTGTGTGTGTGTGTGTGTGTGTGTGTGCAACTAATGTGTGTGTGTGTGTGTGTGTGTGTGCGTGTGTGTGTGTGTGTGTGTGTGTGTGTGTGTGTGTGTGTGTGTGTGTGTGTGTTGTGTGTGTGTGTACGTGTGCGCGCGTGCGCGCGCGCGAGCGCATGCTGTTGTGTCCGTTGTTATGTGACAGTGTGTTGTGTGTGTGTGTGTGTGTGTGTGTGTGTGTGTGCGCTTGAGTATACGTGGGGGGGGGTGTTAATATGCATCCTTGTTTTTAGATGCATGATACTTATTGGAATATTCATCTTCTTATTGGTTTCATTTGTGTTTTGTTTTTAACCTTTTATGTATCTGTAAGCACTTACGGCTTATGATGTAAGATTAAGCGCCGTAAATAATCATTATTACTATCATCATTATCATTGTAAGATGAAGCAAGATTCCATCCCGTTCGGTGAAAGCCTTTTTAACAAACTGAAACAAAGACTGGAAATACTGATGAGCATCAACGAATATCAAAATATATTGATGAGCATCAACGAATATAGCTGAAGATAGAATTAACAAAATGTTCATCCCAGCTGGCTGTGTGGTGCCCAAGCGGCTGACGACAAGGCACCACATAGCCAGCTGGGATGAACATCAGAGTCACTGACACCTAGCTGAGCCAGGGCCCTTCTGCCTTAATCTCTCTGTCCTGTCCCTCTTTAGCCCCCTGTTTCTTTTTCTTTCAGAAGGCTAAATAGTGGAGATTTCCATTTATTCCCCTCCCCCCTTTTTATGTGTCTGTGTGGGTGGGGAGGTTGTGTGTGTGTGTGTGGTGTTGTGTGGGCGGAGGGGGGGGGGGGGTAAGTGTGTGTGCGTGTGTGTGTGTGTGTGCGTGTGTTGGTGTCTCTGTGTGAACGGTGGTGGTGCACCTGTGTGTGCTCAGTACACCTGAACAGTGATCAGTGAGTGTATTTTGGTCCAGCTTAATCATCAAATGAGATGTTCTCACCCAATTCTCACATGGGCTTTCCTGTCTGCACTGTCCTCTTCTCGTCTCTTCACTTTGACAACGGGCCAATGGCTTGGAACGTCAGTCTCCACTCTCCAAGGGATTCTACTACCACCCAAAGGTTTTTATCAACTTTATTATTTTTTTTTCATTGTCTTGAATTGATTTTGTATCATCCACATGCAATCACGCCTTTCCTTTATCAAACTGCAAGAAATTGCCGCTCCAACGGAAAAGCTACGTACTTACATTCATCCATAGATAAATACCTCTCTGTCTCTCTGGCTGTCTCTCTCTCTCTCTCGCTCTCTCGCTCTCTCTTGCTCTCTCTCGCCCCCTCTCTCTCTCTCTCTCTCTCTCTCTCTCTCTCTGTGTATCAGCGCTCAAAAAGAAAGAAAAGAAAGTCAAATTGTTCGTCCAGAGTGAACGCGCGTAAAGTAAGCTAATACCACAACTGTTTGCAAAGTCCTTCAAAGTTGCAGTGAAATCTTTCGAGCTACAAACCACACACACACACACACACACACACACACACCTCTCTCTTTCTTTTTGAGGTCACATCATCGTCCTTGCAGACGTGATTTTCCTGAATTCGCGTTCGCGCATTCCTGTTTGGCCTCTGTCGGCCTGTGCCACAGGTCTGTCCTTATCTTGATCTGCCACCACCATGTGCATCAGTGGCAGGCAGATCCAGTGAGACCCTAACCCTCTTCCTCCCCGTGCCTCCTCTCCCCTCCCTACCCCTAGACCCTTCCCACCCCACCCCTGTACCCTTGTTCCCGTCTCCTCTCCCTAACATGTCTATTTGTCAGATACCTGGCTGTGTGCAGCTAGTCTCCGTTCGGAAAGGACTGATGTAATTCCTGTAACGTCTTTGTCCACATCCACATCTTTTTAACCCCCCCCCCCCCCCCCCCCCCCTCCCCACAAGTTCTTTTCGAGTCTGCCGCGGCAAATGGAAAGAAAAGCATAGTCAGCTGACCCCTCCTGAAACCCTCTTTGCCGAATAGATAGATGGATAAATAAATGGATGAATAAATAGATAAATGAATGAAATGAATAGATAAATGAATGAATACACAAATAAATAACTAATGAATAAATGAATACAAAAATATATATATATATATATATTTACACACAGACAGACAGTCAGGCCGACAGACCGACCGACCGACAGACAGACAAGACACGCAGACAGACAGACAGACAGACAAGACCGACAAGACAGACAGGCACATACAAAAAATCGACTATTTCAGCGATTGCCTTACCCCCTCTCTTCTTCCAGTCTGTGACAGGGTATGCATCTGTGAATGTGTAGGCTTCTAGTCTGTTAGCGTCAACTGCATGGCACCCCATCTTTCTACAGTTAACGGGAGGGGGAGGGGGTGGAGCGGGGGAGGGGGGGGGGAGCGTGGGGTGGGGGGGGGGGGGGGGAGCTCGCGGTATTTGTAAAATATGAAAATCTGTATCAGATAATCAGATTACATAAGCACTAACAAGTTCACCTCCCCTCTCTCCCTCCCCACCTCACACCCTTCACTAACAAAAAAAAAAAAAAAAAAAACGAAAAAAAAAAAGCCGGGGGGGGGGGGGGGGGGGGGGGAGCAGAAAAAAAGCCCTGTGATTAACAGGCTCTGTGTAAAATTATGTAAGTCTGTACATTCGCTCTCACCTCATTCCCCCCCCCCCCCCCCCCCCCCCCCCCCCCCCCTCCACCCCTTTCTCCAAGCTGATCGTTACAGACGCGACATAACTAAGGTCTCTCTCTCCTGTCAAAACTGTGCAAAAAAATGCACCACGCAACAGGAACCCTTTCTGCTCATTCCTGACAAATGTGCGGCCGGATTACAGTGTGGGAGTAGACATAACCGCTTCACATCTCCCCTTGCCCTCTTTCCCTCGCGCAAAACGTATACAAGAATGCAGTTCCACATACAACAGGAGTGAGGGACACGCACACGCACACACACACACACACACACACACACACACTCACACTCACACACACACACACACATATATATATATATATATATATATGTATATGTATATATATATATATATATATATTTGTTAAAAATAGGATGATAAAGAAGTTTTTAAAATCGACAGATCTGTTTCGAGCGCTGGCTCTCCTCAGGATGGTTTTGGGTCGTCTACTGCCGGTGTTATATGGCCCAATGTCACTGTTTGCACGTGCGGGATTGGCTGCACGTGTTGTTCGGTTTTCAGGTTGTTTACAGTTCAGGGTGCGTTTGCTGACAACGATTTCCATTTGTGCCTGCAGTTGTTACTATTTCTACTTTAGTATTTAGAGTTGCTAAGTGTGGTTTGCATAGTATTAACCATTTTTCTGTTGAACATAGGTTGCATCTTTTTGAAATGTATTGTATGGTGATGCCCTTTTATGATTTTCCAGGATATGTTATAGTTTATTTTTTTGTCTTTAAGTCTCCAAATATATTTGCTCAGTTCTGTTTGGTTTTTGTATTTTTCTTTGTTGAATGACTGTTTATGGTTTGCGTACCTGGTTTTGAAGTGATTTTCAGTGATCCCTATGTATGTTTCTTTTTCATTTTCTGATGTCACAGTGGCTTGGTATACAATGTTGTTATAGAGGCATTTGTTGCTTAAGGGACACTGTTCTTTTTTTAGTACAATTGCAGGATTTCCTTTCTTCACCCTTCTTTGCTGTGTTGCTTTTAATTTTGTTGGATGAATCAATTATATTTTAAAGTTAGGCATGCATGAATATGATAGTTTGATGGTGTTCTCGAAACAGATCTGTCGATTTTAAAACTTCCTTTTATCATCCTATTTTTAACAGATGTTGCTCCCCAAGGAGTTGAGCACTTTAAGAATTTTATTAGGCATTTTAGTGGCATTCTTGAGATATATATATATATATATATATATATATATATATACATATACAGAAGGAGACAGACAGACAGACAGACAAAGAAGACAGACAGGCCAAGAGAGGGGAAAGGGACGACGGAGGAAGGGAGACATACAGACAGAGAAGAGAGAGAGAGAGAGAGAGAGAGAGAGAGAGAGAGAGAGAGAGAGAGGAGGAAGGAAGGGAAAAGGATGGAAAGAAGGAAACAGACTGACAGACATATCTTGACTCTGGGTCGGAAGGTCGTAATCCACATAGACGTTACGTCTCCCGACTCCACTTCTATTCCAGATAATGCCCACCATCTGGGGGGGGGGGGGGGGGGGGAGTCCAAAGATGGAAATAACAGACAAACACGCCAAGCTGCGTTCCTCGAAATAGCCAAAGCCAACTTCCAGTGAAAGTAGCAGAAGTCTGTCGACCGTTACATTGTCAGGACCGGCATGTGCGCTAAGACCATGCAAAGGTACATTCAGTAAGCAGTACTATCTTCCTACCTTTCCCTGCATTCTGTGTTTTCTCCGCTTTACCGCCCTTTTCTCTCTGCGTCTTCTATCTGTTCCAGCTGTTTTCTACTTTCAAAAAAAAAAAAAATCCCTGTCCTACTTTTTTGTACTCCCAGTTCTTATGTGAACAGGGAGTATTTTACAATGGGAACGAAAGAAATGCTGTCTGTGTGTCTGTCCGTCCGTGGTCAAAATGTGTTCCACTCGCTCCAGACGAAACGACTGGGCCGATCTTTATGAAATGTGTACGTATGTTTATTATGGGTCACGGATCATGCCCGATGTTTTATTTTTTACCGTTATATCCGTTACTAACGGCTATAACGGCCCATAAAGGTTTTTCTTTTTTTTAATGGAATATCTCAGAAAGTACTTGGCCGATCTTTCTGAAAAATTGTAGGTATGTTCGTTTTGGGTCACGGATGATGGCAGATGTTTACCAGAATAGCCGTCACTAACGGCTATAACGGCCCAAAACGGTTTGTCCTCTTTATGGAATATCTCACGCGTATTCAAGAAAAACTGGGGAGTACGTTTATATGCTTTGCATCTTGTTTTTTTCCCTACCGTTTCCATACTGCTTTGTACTATTCCTGCCAGTTCCTATCGTCTTTTACTGTGACAAGTGAGGAAGGATAGCAGGTGTGGTCCTCAGGGTGAAACGACTCAGAATGGTTTCCCTATTAGAATGATAGAGTACTTTTCATACTAAACTCTCACCTCCACCCTCTCTCTTACTCGTGATAGAAGGAGCAAGTTTCCACCATCTCCACCCTCCCTCCTTCCCCCTCCTAGCCACTCGTTTTTACCAACATGAGCGCAGAGGTAGTAGCGGACTGACTGGTTATCATCAATTTTCTTCTCAGACTTGGAGATCAGACAACAAACGACAGACCAACAACAGTTGGGAACGTTGCAAGGGAGACGGACGGGGGGGGGGGGGGGGGGGGGGGGGGAGGAGGGTGTGCCAGAGCAGGAGAGGGAGAGGGAGGGAGTGTGGTGGAATAGAAGAGGGGGGGGGGGGGGGGGATAAGAGAGAGTGAGGAGACAAGACAGACGAGACAGATAAGAGATGACGGGAAGAGAGAATAAAAAAGGCAAAGACAAGACAAGGAAAAGAGACAGATGGACAGCA
>JADBJO010008676.1:15000-30942 GCA_016801955.1 Conus betulinus
TGAAGTAGAGTCCACTCTGTGGTTCAGCAATGACCAGGACCATTCGTTCGTTTCGAGTTTGTCAATCTCTTTTAGTTTTTTTAACATCTTTCTGATGGAGACGGGACAAAATGGCGACTCCTGTCTCCTCCGAATAAGTTTATACGAGGTCTAGAGATGTCAGCGTCGTCTGCTAGATTGCCTCAAACATGGCATGCTTATTGTGGACTCGCTGATACTGTTCGCTAGCAGACTGTTTTTTTCTCTTTTTTAACATTTCCGTGAATTCGTGGAGAAGCGGTAGCCCCTGCAAACACACAGGCTGCATGTACACATTGTGCGTGCATCAGATGCCATTTTTTCCGCTGGTAAAAGCTACTTAAGGTCGCGCAAATATTTACCCCCCCCCCCCTCCAACCTATCCCCCCGTTCAAGTTTGCATGGCTCGCTGAAATCTGGATGGTAGCTGTTCGTTTTTTTGCCAATACTTTCAGTTTTTCGTCTCAATAAAAGAGATTACGGTTGGAAGAAAAACAAGGAAAACAGTGTCAATCAGGTTCCTGTAAAAGCAGCTATTGTTTTGGGCCAAAGCATTCATATCAGAAAAAAAAAAAAAACCTTTGAATTTACAAAGGTATCACAGATACATAGCGTGTTGGCAAACGTCAGGCTGTGCCACTTTAATGGCCTGGTCATGAAGCCAGTGTAGGCCTCCTGGGATTTAATCAATCTGTAAAGCCTTCTAGTCATATATTTCATGTCGATCTTCTGGTTGACATATTTGAAACACCACACTGCTTCACCTTTGGCATCAACACGAAGTTGTGACCTACTACAAAACGTAATCTTTCCAATCAGCGTTACGTGACCTGTGGGAGAGGTTGTTAACGAGGAGTGCTTAAACTTTGGAGTAGAACCAGCGGGGAGAAGAGATGACTAATGTTCTGTGTCCAAGAGATCTATAGAGAAGACTAACGCTGTGTGTTGGGGGGGGGGGGGGGGGGGGTGTGTCTGTAGTGAAGACTAACGCTGTGTGTTGGAGGGTCTGTAGAGAAGACTGACGCTCTGTATTGGAGACATCTGTAGTGAAGACTGACGCACTGTGTTGGAGAAGTCTGTGGAAAAGACTAATGCTCTGTGTTGGAGAGGTCTGTGTGAAGACTAACGCCCTGTGTTGGAGAGGTCTGTAGAGACGACTAACGCTCTGTGTTGGAGAGGTCTGTATTGAAGTCTAACGCTGTGTGTTGGAGAGGTCTGTAGAGAAGACTAACGCTATGTGTTGGAGAGGTCTGTGTGAAGACTAAGCCCTGTGTCGGAGAGGTCTGTAGTGAAAACTAACGCTCTGTGTCAGAGAGGTCTGTAGTGGAGACTAACTCTCTGTGGGGGGAGGGGGGGGGGGGGGGGGGGGGGGGGGGGTCTGTTAAGGCTGAGGCTCGACGAAGGCTGACACCCTGTCACACGTAAAACAGCATGACTCACGACTGTGTTGGCCAACGATCCTCGTGTTCGCTCGTTAGTGGCTTTGAGTGCAATGGCACTGACAAGGACGTAGAACGCGCAAACATCCAAGGAAAAGAGCAATCACAAAAATACTTGGAGAGAAGAGAAGAGAGAAAGAGAGAGAGAGAGAGAGAGAGAGAGAGAGAGAGAGAGAGAGAGAGTGTGTGTGTGTGTGTGTGTAGTGTGTGTGTGTGTGTGTGTGTGTGTGAGAGAGAGAGAGAGAGAGAGAGAGAGAGAGAGAGAGGAGAGAGAGAGAGAGAGAGAGAGCGAGCAAGTCTGTACGCATGTCTTCATGGGCACACACCTGATCGAGCAATACATCCAACCCAATTACTGAGTCTGTCCCCCCCCCCCCTTCCTCCCTCCTTCACCCATCCTCTGCAGGTATGCCAGCTGCAATAGAGTGCCAGAAATGTTGCGGGGGGCGGGGGGGGGGGGGGGGGGGGGGGGGAGTTCGCCTGAGTCACGAAGGATTCCTGCCATACTACAACTCCTATTACTGGCTCCAGAAAACAGATTTTTTTAAATGTTTTTCTGTCTTACTATTGTTGTTCTATGTTTCTTCGTTTATTTTTGTTTTTTGTCTTCCCTCTTTCTTCCTGTCATCATCATCATCATCATCATCATCATCATCATCATCATCGTCGTCGTCGTCGTCGTCGTCGTCGTCGTCGTCGTCGTCGTCGAGCTTCAGTCATATGTCTGGAACTTTACCATTTGTAAACACAGGGAAACCACTGCCCCTTCTTTCCCCCATTATTTCCCTCATTTTGTAAAACATTTTGTAATTTGCATCCTCCTGAACACAGAGTGGTGCTATCACATGAGGACACTCTGAACATGGAGGGGCGTATAGCTCAGCAGTGGCCAGGACCATTCCCTCCTCCTGAACACAGAGTGGTGTATAGCTCAGTGGCCAGGACCATTCCCTTCTCCTGAACACAGAGAGTGGTGTATAGCTCAGTGGCCAGGACCATTCCCTTCTCCTGAACACAGAGTGGTGTATAACTCAGCAGGCTAGGACCATTCCCTCCCCTCCTGAACACAGAGTGGTGTATATCTCAGTGGCCAGGACCATTCCCTCCTCCTGAACACAGAGTGGTGTATATCTCAGCAGTGGCCAGCACCATTCGCTCCTCCTGAACACGGAGTGGTGTATATCTCAGCAGTGGCCAGCACCATTCGCTCCTCCTGAACACAGAGTGGTGTATATCTCAGCAGTGGCCAGCACCATTCCCTTCTCCTGAACACAGAGAGGTGTATATATCTCACCCATGGCCAGTGGGACCATTCGCTCCTTCTGCTCCTTCTGATGTTGTCAGTCTTTTTCAGTTTCCAAACGTCTTTTTCTGACGCGAGCGGAAAATAAAAGGCGGCTCGCTTCTCTCTTGTACGACGTCTAGTGATGTTAATATTGTCTAATAGAGAGTACCTAAAGGCTCATCTCTCTTGTACAACGTCTAGTGATATGAGTATTGTCTAATAGACAGTACCTTAGGACTCTCCTCTTTCTCTTGTACAACGTCTAGTAATGTAAGTATTGTCTAACAGAAAGTACCTATAGGCTGTCCTCTGTCTTGCACAACGTCTAGTGTTGTTAGTAGTGTCTAATAGTAACTAAACGCTCTCCTCTCTGTTGTACAATGTGTAGTGATGTTAGTACTGTCTGATAGACAGCATCTACAGCGGGGCCTGCGTTCTTTGTTCTTTAGGTTCACTAATCCCCCCCCCCCCCCCCTCCCCGACTCCTCCACAGTTTTCATTTTCATTTTTTTCTATTTTCAGTGAATCGTGGAAAACAATGGTATATGCCTGCAAACTAACATAGGTTGTATTACGCCTTGTGCATGCAGCAGACGCCACTTTTGGCCGGTTCAGCTACTTAATTTAAGATGGGGCAAAAATTTACCAACCCTTTTAGGTTTTGATGGCTTTCCAAAGATCCATTGGTAGCAAGTCGTTCTCTGTCAGTACCCTGACATTTTCTGTTCTTTTCTAATCCTCAAGAAAAGAATTCACTGTCAGCAGAAAAATATAGTCAGTCGTGGACTGCAACCGTTATTATCTGTTTTTAGCCTTAGCGTACATGCGAAAGAACCCCCTCAGAAATCTTGAATTTACAAAAAAGCATCACAGATGTATAAATTGTTGGCCCATGTCACGTCATGAGACTTTAACAGCCTGTTCACTGGACTAACAGTGTGGCACGGCAGGAATTGCTCTCTTCCCTGTCTGCACATTGTTCAGCCTGCACCAAGTCATGCAAGCACTGTGCCACAGGTCTGCCAACTACACAATATTTCAGGTCGCATCTACACTGATATTTCAGAGGGGAATCAAGAGTGTGGTGTGGGGGGGGGGGGGGGGGGGGGGGGGGGGGGGGACTGTGGTGGTGGTGGGTGTCTGGGCCTCTGTTCATCCATCTTACCACTTACCTCTCTTTTTTTATAATCAAAATCAAAAAGAAGGGACTAACTCGCACATGCATATGAAGTATTATACAACTATCTGTCTATCTATGCACCTATGTATCAATCAATCTATCTCTCAGTCTCTCTATATACACATAGCTCTCTCCCTGTACGCTCACACACACACACACACACACACACACACACACACACACACACACACACACACACACAGAGACACACATAGGAGACAGACACACAGGAGAGAAGCCAACAAGACCAATGTTGGTTAGAAAGCCAATGTAGATCTTCTGGTTAGGAAGCCAATGTAGACCTTCTGGTTAGGAAGCCAATGTAGACCTTCTGGGTTAGGCCAATGTAGACCTTCTGGTTAGGAAGCCAATGTAGACCTTCTGGTTAGGAAGCCAATGTAGACCTTCTGAAGCCAATGTAGACCTTCTGACACCAAGTCCAGGGTATGTCTTCCAGTTATGGAGCCAACTTAGATCCATGAGTTATGGACAAAACATACCCACCTAAATGCACTGGTCACACAGTTATGTAAATCAAGCAGTCACCAAAGTAATTAATTTTTTTTGTAAACAGGTAACAAATCCAGTGCAAGACCACTGGCCACAATCCCAAAACAGACGTACTGATCATAAAATACAAAGTACTCCTACTGATCATAAAGCCAATGTGTACGCCTCCAGGTAATAAACCCAATGGTAATCCTCCCAGTCCTCAATCCAATTCGGCTCTACTGATCAACACATTTTGAAACACCCTGTCGCTTCGTCTTTTAGCGTCAACCTGAAGATATATACCACCAACAAAACGAAAAATCGTCCTTACGTGAGCTATGGAGGAGGATTTTAACGAAGAGAGCTATAAGTCTGTAGTGGAGGCGGCCGGTTGAGAGGAAGAATAATGTTCTGTGACTCAGTGGTCTGGAGAGAAGAATAACGGTCTGTTCGAGGGTCTGTACGCGTGATGAAGGCTGACACAGAAGAACGTGGCTAACGACCGTGTTGGTCAACGACCTGTTGGTCAACGATCTGTCTGCTCGCTCTCTGCTGTCTGTTTGTACAAATGACTGACGAGGAGGCAGTGTGAGCAAACATCCACTGAAAAGGAGGATAAGATACAAAACTGGGAAGCTGAATGAAATATGTGGGTGTGTGTGTGTGTGTGTGTGTGTGTGTGTGTGTGTGTGTGTGTGTGTGTGAGTGTGTGTACGTGTGTGTGTGTGTGTGTGTGTGTGTGTGTGTGTGTGTGTGTGTGTGTGTGTGTGTGTGTGTGTGTGTGTGTGTGTACTTCCGCTGATTCGACCCTCCCCCTTCCCGACATTTGCCATTTCCGTCCTGGTCTCTTTCCATGATCTCTTCCCACTGAAAAATGAATGAAGGACTCCACCTTTCTCTATCTGTCTGCCTGTCTGTTTTGTTTTTCTGCCTGTATGTTGTTTGCCTGTCACTATGTTTCCCATTTTTTCTCCACCCCTGAGTCAAATTCTGACTGAGTCTACTTCTCCTTGTCTTTGTTTTCTCTTTATCTTAGAGAGACACAGACATGATCTGTCTCCATGACAGAGGAGATAAAGCAATGACTGATCTGGATACGTTAATTTTCAATGCTTTCAAACACTGAAAATAATTCAGTCAAGTGATGTTTAGGTCGTCTGCCTATTGTTACAATTACTGTCGCTGATGATACCATAAGCCTTTGTGCACAAGGCTGATGAGTCTCTCTCTCTCTCTCTCCTCTCTCTCTCTCTCTCTCTCTCTCTCTCTCTCTCTCTCTCTCTCTCCTCTCTCTCTCTCTCTCTCCCCCTCTCCCTCTCCTCTCCTCTCTCTCTCTCTCTCTCTCTCTCTCCCCTCCTCCCTCCCTCCTCTCTCTCTCTCTCTCTCTCTCTCTCTCTCTCTCTCTCTCTCTCTCTCTCTCAATCTCAATCTAAAAGCTCCTCCATCTCACTACAGATGATAAACTCACAACACCAAGCACACTTCCTCTGAATGAACAATTTAAAAGCAACAAGGTATCACCGATGTAAAATAAGATGTCAACAACTGTGGTGCCATGTTACAATAACGCCTTGTTTACAGGACTGTCAGCTGCATCACGTTTCAGGACTTACTGACCACAAAAACAAAGAAGGCCTTGTGGTATAGATCACAGCCCCTCTTTTGGTCATAAACAAAGTGGAAAGTGGACTTATTTCTAATTAACCCACAGTGGACTTATTTCTAATTAACCCAACCCAAAGTGGACTTATTTCTAATTAACCCCAAAGTGGACTTATTCTAATTAATGAGAAAAAGCAGGCCTGAGCACGAACCCAAGGCAGGCGTCCTGGTCAAAAAACTAATAGTAAATCCACTAGTCCTATAGATCCAATATCTCCTGACTGTATAATAGATCCAATATCTCCAGACTGTATAGATCCAATATCTCCAGACTGTATAGACCAATATCTCCAGACTGTATAGATCCAATATCTCCTGTGTATAGATCCAACATCTCCTGACTGTATCTCCCATACTCCTGACTCTACCCATCTGAAACATCCCACTGCTTCTTCCTTTAGCATCCAACCAAAGTTATGACCCAGTGCAAAACATAACTCTTCCTGTCTGCGTCACGTGATCTGTGAGAGAGGTTAAGTTGGGACCCAGTGCAAAACGTAAACTGTTCTGCCTGCGTCACGTGATCTGTGAGAGAGGTTGAACTTGGGACCCACTGCAAAACGTAACTCTTCCTGTCTGCGTCACGTGATCTGTGAGAGAGGTTAAGTTGGGACCAACTGCAAAACGTAAATCTTCCTGTCAGCGTCACGTGATCTGTGGGGAGAGGTTGATAACGAGGAGTGCTGAATTCTAGAACGGAGCTGACTGGCAAAAAAGGAGATGATGTTCGGTGTCGGAGAGGTCTGTATGGGGGAATAATGTTCCGTGTCAGAGAGGTCTGTATGGGGAATAATGTTCCGTGTCAGAGAGGTCTGTATGGGGAATAATGTTCCGTGTGTCAGAGAGGTCTGTATGGGGAATAATGTTCTGTGTCAGAGAGGTCTGTATGGGGAATAATGTTCAGAGAGGTGGGGTCAGAGAGGTCTGTATGGGGAATAATATTCCGTGTCAGAGAGGTCTGTATGGGGAATAATATTCGTGTCAGAGAGGTCTGTATGGGGAATAATGTTCTGTGTCAGAAAGGTCTGTGTATGGGGGAATAATGTTCCGTGTCAGAGAGGTCTGTATGGGGAATAATATTCCTTGTCAGAGAGGTCTGTATGGGGAATAACACTGTGAATATGTTCGTTGGAGGGTCTGTTGAGGAGAGAGGCTTGACGAAGGCTGACACCCACCACACACAGAACAGCGTGACTAACGACCGTGATGGACAACGATCCTCGTGCTCGCTCATTAGTGGCTTTGACTGCAACGCTACTGACAAGGAGGTAGGATAAACAAACATCTACGGAAAATAACAAGAACAGACACAAGGAAGCTGAAACGTGTGCGTGTGTGCGTGCGTGCGTGGGTGCGTGCGTGCGTGCGTGCGTGCGTGCGTGCGTGTGTGTGTGATCATGTGTGTGTGTGTGTGTGTGTGTGCGTGTTTTAACGTGTGCGTGCGTGCGTGCGTGCGTGCGTGCGTGGGTGCGTGCGTGCGCGCGCGCGCGTGTGTGTGTGTGTGTGTGTGTGTGTGTGTGTGTGTGTGTGTGTGTGTGTGTGTGTGTGTGTGAGCGGGCACGCATGCGTGTTGTACGTCTGTGTGCCTTTGTGGAAACACACCTGTGCACACATGACATCCAATCAGACTCCAGTCTTCCCCTGTCGCTTCGTGCCGCACCGCCACCGCCACTGTGCCTCTCGTCCAACCGCCACTGTTCCTCTCTCCAACCGCCGTGCCACTGTTCCTCTCTCCAACCGCTACTGTTCCTCTCTCCAACCGCCACTGTTCCTCTCTCCAACCGCCACTGTTCCTCTCTCCAACCGCTACTGTTCCTCTCTCCAACCGCCACTGTTCCTCTCTCCAACCGCCACTGTTCCTCTCTCCAACCGCTACTGTGTTCCTCTGTCCAACCGCCACACCTTCCTCTCTCCAACCGCTACTGCTCCTCTCTCCAACCGCCACTGTTCCTCTCTCCTCCTCGCTACTGCTCCTCTCTCCAACCGCCACTGTTCCTCTCTCCATGCCAAAATAAAAAAAGAGTGTCAGAAGGCCACAGAAAGAGCCAAGGCTAGCCTGTGTCCAGAAAGATTCCTGCACTTCTTAGCTTCGACTGCCAGCTCCACAGACTGGAAGGTCGTCTTGCGTGCTTTTGTGTTTAGTAATGCTGTTGGTATTGCTCTCTTTCTTTTTATGCGGAAAGTTTTAGGGGTGAGGTGTCGACGTGGTGAAGGTGGGATTGGGGACTTCATCTTCTTGTCATCGTCATCGTCTCGTCATCATTATCATCATCATCATATCATCATCATCATCATCATCATCATCATCATGATGTCATAATCTTCTTCCCCTTGATTTTCATCACCACTGACATGATCAGTCTTATCTCCTTCCACTCCTCCCTTTCCTCCTTCTCCTCCATTCTTCCTCTTCTTCTTCTTCTTCTTCTGCTTCTGCTTCTTCTCCTCTCCTTCTTCTTCTTCTTCCTCCTCCTCCTCCTCCTCCTCCTCCTCCTCCTCCTTCTTCTTCTCTTCTGATGTTTCTCCTCTGTCGACCTTTCATGCTTCCCCGTCATTTGTCATGTCCATCCTGATCTCTCTGCACGTTTTGTTTCTGCTGACAAGTCGATTCCCTCTCTCTCTCTCTCTCTCTCTCTCTCTCTCTCTCTCTCTTCTCTCTCTCTCTCTCTCTCTCTCTCTCTCTCTCTCTCTCTCTCTCTGTATGTCTGATTGCCTATCTGCCAGTCGGTTCTCTTAGGTTTGCGTGCCCCCCGCCCTCCACGCGCCCTTCCTCCAGTCTATCTATGTACTGAAGTCTTTCTTACCTTTTCTTTGTTGTTTTCTTTATCCAAGAGTGACACGAACCAGACACTGTCCCTCAAAGACAGAAGAGCTAAGACAATTATTGATCTTGCTAAGTTCATTTTTTCCATTTCGACCACTACAAATCATAATCAAAACACCGTGTAATTTAGGGCCTCGGCCTGCCTGTCCCAATCACTACCATTTCTAATACCAGAAGCTTTTTTGCACATGGCTTAGCCGACCTCTCTCTCCTCCTCTGTCTGTCTGTCTGTCTGTCTCTGTGTGTCTCTCGTCTTACATTATGCGGAATGCTATCTGGTTGGTTGATTCACTTGAAGTGTATATGCCACTGGATTCTGTTGTTCTGTAATATGTTCATGCCCCTTCAGTAAGAAGATTAGGTCTTTCTGTGAATAGAGTTCCTGTCATTATTGACACTCTCTCTCTCTCTCTCTCTCTCTCTCTCTCTCTCTCTCTTCTCTCTCTCTCTCTCTCCCTCTCTCTAGGGTCTCGTCCCTCTCTCTCTCTGCACCCTCCCCCCTCTCTCTCTCTCTCTCTCTGTCTTTCTCTTTTCCTCCCCTCTCCTGTCCTTTCCTTCATCTCACACATATGAGAAATTAATAGCACCAATGATACTCTGAACACACAATTGGAATGCAACAAGACATCACTGAGGGTAAAAATAAAACGTCACAAATGTCATGCCATGTTACATTAAGGCCCCGTTTACATGACTGTCAAACAGTCTGGCGTCGCAGGGATCCTCTCTCTCCCCTGTACACACACTGCTTAGCCTGCAACAAACAAACGAACTCTGCACCCTTTGTCTGGCAAACTGCGCTAAATTTTCCAGAATCATGTACACAGACAAGTCAGGGGCGGATGAAGTATACAGAGAGAGAGGGTTCATGGGTTCTGGACTTCACAAAATCTCACCGCAAACCACCACCCTTACCTCCCTTTTCAACAAACCATTGACAGATTCAAACACGCACGTTATATGAACAGACTCTCTTCGTCTTCTAGGACAGACCTCCATGACACCTAACAAATCTCTCTTCATGCAACTGAAAATTTACGTTTAACCATGTCCACAATTTGAACGCTCTTCTGCTAGTCGGAACCAGCATCTTTGAATGCACTGAATGAAAATGAACTGCATTCATAATAATTGTAGGCCTTCTGGTAGTGAATTCAATGTAGGCGTTCTGGTCATAAACACAGTGGACTGTTCTGGTTGTGAACGTAATATACACCTCCTGCTGATACACTCAGTGCAGACCTAATGGTCATAGATATGATATGTAGGCCTATTGTCCATAAACCAAATGTTAGCCTACTTGCTCAGACACTCAGTGTGGGCCTGTTAGTCACAGCCCTACTCAGGCCTTCTGGTCATACCCCCTTCTTTAGGCCTTCTGTCATAAGTCTAGTGTTGCCCTTTTCACCATAAATCCAGTGAAGGTCTTCTTGTCATAAACGTGGTGTAGACCTAGTCATTGTAGGATTTACAAAACAAAATCCAAGGTAGGCCTTCTGGCCAAAAACTCAACGTAACCTCGCGAGTCATAACCAAAAACTGAATCAAATCTGACCACAGTGGTTATACACCCAACGTAGTTCTACTGACCATAACAGTAATGTGGATGTACTGAAACAAACAGACAGTAGGTGTCCTTGTAGTACCTTCAATGCAAGTCTTCTGTTCACAAGCCCAACGTAAGCGTATGCGCCATAAACAGAAAGTAGACCTCTTCGACCTAGAAATATTGTAGGCCTCTTGACAATAAAACCACTGGGAAAAACCTACTAGTCATCAATCCAATATTACTCTTCTGGTCAACACATTTGAAACACCCTGTTGCTTCGTCGTTTGGTATCAACCCCAAGTTATGACCCATCGCAAAACGTAAATCTTCCCGTCAGCGTTACGCGAACTGTAAGAGAGGTTGTTAGCGAGGAGTGCTTCAAGTCTGAAGTGCAGCCGGCTGTAATGTTCCGTGTCATAGAGGTCTGTATGGGGAATAACGCTGTGTGTTGGAGGGTCTGTAGTGAAGACTACCGCCGTGTGTTGGGGGCTCTGTTAAGACTGAGGCTTGACAAAGGCTGACACCCACCACACACAGAACAGCGTGACTAACGACCGTGATGGTCAACGATCCTCGTGCTCGCTCATTAGTGGCTTTGAGTGCGAAGCTTCTGACGAGGAGGTAAACTAAACAGACACCCGTGGAATAGGACGATAAAAAACACAGGAAGATGAAAAAAGTAAGAGTGTACAGACATCTGTGTAATGCATGTGTGTGTGTGTGTGTGTATGTGTGTGTGTGTGTGTGTGTGTGAGCGCGCGCGCGCGCGCACATGTGTGTGTGTGTGTGTGTGTGTGCGCGCGCGCACACACATGTGTGTGTGTGTGCGTCGTGTGTGTGTGTGTGTGTGTGTGTGTGTGTGTGTGTGTGTGTGTGTGTGTGTGTGTGCGTGCGTGCGTGCGCGCGCGCGCGCGCGCGCGCCTCTGTGTGTGTGTGTGTGTGTTGTGTGTGTGTTGGTGTGTGTGTGTGTGGTGTGGTGCCTTTGTGGAAACACTTGCTGTACCACCACGCACTGTCTGACTAACCAGTCAGCCCCATCCAATCATCATCATCATCATCATCGTCATCATCATTAATCTTCTTCATCAGGATTTCATCACCATCGCCATCATTCACAATACCTTCATCCTACTTTCCCCGGTCCTCCTTTTCTTCTTTTTCTGCTTCCCCCCCCCCCCCCCCCCCCCCATCCCCGCCCCCTGCTGCTTTTACTGTTTCACCCCTCCCTCCCCTCCCTCCCTCGCCCCTCCCTCACTCCCTCACCTCCATGACATTTCCGTTCTGATCTCTTTCCACCATTTCCTTCCGCTGACAAAGGAACGACTCCATTTTCTCCTCCCTGCCTGCCTGCCTGTCTGTCTGCCCGTCTGTCTGTCTGTCTGCGCATTTCCTGCACACCTAGTCTCTCTTTCTGACTCAGCCTGCCTGTCTTTCTCTTTGTTTTCTCTGCCTTCTAAAAAGACACACGAAACATAAACACGGCCAGCCTCCAAAGCAGGCGGGCTACAGCAATTATCGATTTGGCTAAATTCATTTTCCGTGCCTTCAAAATCTGAAAATCATAATTACGTTTCTTCTTCTTGCTGTTTCTGTTTCCGCCATTGATAACACCAAAACGCTTCTGTGCACAGAGCCTCTCTCTCTCTCTCTCTCTCTCTCTCTCTCTCTCTCTATAATGCTGAACAATTAAGTAGTGAGGGAAAAAAGTGCAGGTTAACAAATTCTTCCATCAAAAAAAAATGAAGTAAATGAGAAAATGTATATCATAAAAATGAAAAACCCTTCACTAGCTGCATGAGGAAACTATCACAATCTCTCTCGAAGACAGATCTATATGTATCGCCCTGCTCCGAGGCCTTTCGTCCGCTGGATCGGACTCATCACGGAGACACGGCTGATTTGTGTCTGTGCTCTTGGCGTCAGATAGAGACACACCACAGTCCATAATTCTGTGGTGTTCCGACCGCCAAGGGTTTCGAAAAAGAATCCAACAGCACCCCCAAGCAACCAGTGAAAGGTAGTAGAATTAAACAAAACGAAAATGTGGAGAGGAAAAAAGTTGCTGAAAACTAAAATTATTACGCAAACAGTATAAAATGTAAGGGACAATCTTTGAGCCTATGCTTGAGGATCCATTTAAGGATGCAAGGGAGATCAAAAGATATGGAACAGTCTGAGTGGTCAGCCTGTTGTTCAATAACCTAAGCATTGTCAGTGGCTAAGAATTGTGTGTGTGTGTGTGTGTGTGTGTGTGTGTGTGTGTGTGTGTGCGTGCGTGCGTGTGTGTGTGTTGTGTGTGTGTGTGTGTGTGTGTGTGTGTGTGTGTGTGTGTGTGTCCCTCCTCTCTCTCTCTCCCCTCTCCTCTCTCTCTCTCTCTCTCTCTCTCTCTCTCTCTCTCTCTCTCTCTCTCTCTCTCTCTCTCTCTCGCCCCTCTTCCTCTCACCACAAATGAGAAACTAATAGCACCAAGTCTACTTGCTCTGAAGAACCAAATAGAATGCAACAAGGCATCACTTATGTAGAATAAAGTTGTCAAACAAATGTCATGCCAAGTTACATTAAGACCCTGCTTACAGGACTGTCAAAGAGTCTGGCATCGTAGGAATTCCTCTCCGCCCTGTGCGCACACATCTCAGCCTGCAACAAGCATGCCAACTTTGAGGCCTCTGTCTGTCAACTGCGCTACATTTCAACGTTGAGGCCTCAGTCTGACGCCTGTTACATTTCAACGTTGAGGCCTCAGTCTGACACCTGTTACATTTCAACGTTGAGGCCTCAGTCTGACACCTGTTACATTTCAACGTTGAGGCCTCAGTCTGACACCTGCGTTACATTCAATGTTGAGGCCTCAGTCTGACAACCTGTTACATTTCAACGTTGAGGCCTCAGTCTGACACCTGTTACATTTCAACGTTGAGGCCTCAGTCTGACACCTGTTACATTTCAACGTTGAGGCCTCTGTCTGACACCTGTTACATTTCAACGTTGAGGGCCTCAGTCTGACACCTGTTACATTTTCAACGTTGAGGCCTCTGTCTGACACCTGTTACATTTCAACGTTGAGGCCTCTGTCTGTCAACTGCGCTACATTTCAAGGCACATCGACACAGACAAGTCATGGGCGGATTAAAAATACGGACATGTTTTATACATGCATATGAAGCGAACAGACATGCATATGAAGCGAACAGACATGCATATGAAGCGAACAGACATGCTCATCTAAGTGAACCGACATGCATATGAAGTGAACAGACATGCATATTAAAGTGAACAGACACGCATATGAAGTGAAACAGACATGCATATTAAAGTGAACAGACATGCATAAGAAGTGAACAGACAGACATACGAAGCGAACAGACATACATACTCAGTGGACAGACACGCACGTTCAGCGAACAGATACAGTGTTCTCTTTCGGGAAAAGCTTCTAATGCACCTCAAACAGTTACATCCCTTTCAGCGATTTGGGAAGTGGAGGGGGTGGGGAGGGTTGATATTGACCCGCCCTATCCATTCCCCCCTCCCGTTTTCGGTTTAGAAGCCCGTGCTTTTTTTTTTTTTTTTTTTTTTTTTTTTTTAAAATCTGTCCTGGGCATTGAACGTCTCGTCTAATCACATCCATAATTTGCAACTTCGCGATTAATTAGGCAAAGCGAGCATCTTTCGACAGCATCGGATTAAAACAAAACTCCCCCCTCAATAATAATTCCACCTCTCTCTCTCTCTCTCTCTCCTCTCTCTCTCTCTCGTCTCTCTCTCTCTCTCTAGCTATCTATATATATATATATATATATATATATATATATATATATATATATTATATATATAGTATTATGTATATATATATCATATTATAATATATATATATATAATAGCGATATATATATATATATATATATTTCTTTCATTCTCATTTTCTTCTCTCTCTCTCTCTCCTCACTCTGTAATGTGAGTGAAAAATTGATGAAGAGAGAGAGAGAGAGAGAGAGAGAGAGAGAGAGAGAGAGAGAGAGAGAAAGTGAGAGGCAGACACACACAGAACAGACAGACAGCGACAGAGACAGAGAGACAGATACCAAGACAGAGATGTGACAGAGACAGAGACAGACAGACAGAGAGAAAGATGGAACAGAGACAGAGGAGCTTGGGGGGGGGGTGTGGGGGGGGGGTGGGCTATGACATACGTGGTGGAAACACCGACACGACGCCACAACAGGAAGGAAAGGGAGAGCGGGGTTGGAGGAGGCGGGAAAACGAGCGGCTGGGAGGGATTGCCGGGGAATGGGGTGGGGAGCGAGTGTGTGTGTGTGTGTGTTGGGGGGGTGGGGGGAGCATTAAACAGACAGACACCTGGTAGACATGAGATGAAGAGAGAGAGAGAGATAGAGAGAGAGAATAGAGAGAGAGAGAGAGAGGAGAGAGAGAGAGAGAGAAGTTAACTGTATACAGAATTTTAGATCTATATCCGTAAACTAGACAAGAGTTCAAATTTTTGAAAATAGAAAATCGCGCGTGTACTGCAGGAATATCTTGATTTAAAAGAAAAAGTGTGCGTGCGGTTGTTGTAGTTGTGCGTGCTGTGCGTGCGTGCGTCGTGCGTGCGTGCGTGTTTGGTGTTTGTGTGTTCACGAGAGAGAGAGATGAGATAGAGTATAATAGTCGAGAGAAAGACAGAGAGACAGAGAGAACGGCACAGCACACAGCAGACTGACGACCGACAGACAGGCAGACAGACCTTACAGTATGTGAGAAGGGGCCAGGGGGGGGAGGGGGGGGGAGTTGGGACACCAGCAAGGAGAAATGGACCTCTTGCCTTGACACCCTGACGTCAGCGTCGCTGTTTGCGTGCATAGTTGCATATCGGACGCTTCAACATTAATGTTTTATGTGGGAGAGAGTTATTGTGTGTGTGGGTGTGTGTGTGTGTGTGTGGTGTTGTGTTGTGTGTGTGTGTGTGTTGGGTGGGGAGCGCTCGGCTCGCAAAGGTGTGCTGTGTGTCTTGCGTTTGGACTATCCATTGTTAATCCGAACCATAACAAGAAGAAAAGAAGAAGAAGAAGAAAAAAGAAGAAGAAGAAGGAGAAAAGAAGAAAAGAAGGGAAGGAGGAGTCGGAGGAGGAGGAGGAAACGAGGAAGAAAAAAAATAAGAGGAGATGGAGGAGAAGAAGGAGAGGATGTGAGGAGGGAGGAGAGGGCGTAGGAGGAGGAAGAGGGAGGAGGAGGAGGAGAGGAGGAGGAAGGAGAGAGGAGGAGGAGGAGGAAGGAGAAGGAGGAGGAGAAGAACACAAAAGCATAGGAAGATGCAGAGGAGGAGTATAAGGAAAAGGAGGGAAGGAGGAGGAGAAAAAGACTAAACCATTTTTTTTTTTTTAATTCTTACCTATTTCCGTTTGAGATTTAGTCAATCGGATGGGAATGGCTGGTCACTCGCGTGGTGAACGCCATTGTGTTTCCCCACCTCTGAGCCTCTTCACTATAAGAGGAAAC
>JADBJO010008676.1:32889-52889 GCA_016801955.1 Conus betulinus
TGTCTGTTTGCCTGTATGTCTGCCTTTCTGTATAACTATTTGTCTGTCTATCTATCCATTTATCTATATTTACCCAGCTATCAATACATACATTGATATTTACTCCATGTGTGTGTGTTGTGTGCGCGCGCGCGCGTGCCCGCTGTCTGTGTGTGTGTGTGTCTAGGTGTCCGTATCTGTGTGTGCATGCACACGCGCGCGCGTTTTTTGTGCATGTGCGTCGGTATATCTGATGTGCGTCGGTATATCTGATTTCGCCACTTAGCCAAGTTCTGGCAGCTTTCTGGCGATAGATGCATACTTTCTGTACACTGAGTACATCTGACACAACTTAACATTTACTGCTCCGACCAAACTCGTCTAAGGGTCATAGAGTTCCGCTTCGTTTCATGTTCATTGAGCTTCCTGTTTATTGCCCACACACTTGAGATTTTCTTTTTTTTTATTCTTCCTTCTTCCCTCCACTCTCTGTGGCATGCTGGTAACGACCTCAGATAGAACTTTAACTTTGCGATGCCTCCCCTCCCCGTCCCCCCTCTCCACCCACGCACCCTCCTCCTTCCCCGGGGTCATCTGGGCTGTAAAGAACAAGAAATGACAATCAACGATGAGGCGAAGATAGGGGGAATATCCAGAGAGAGAGAGAGAGAGAGAGAGAGAGAGAGAGAGAGAGAGAGAGAGAGGAAAGAAAATAGGGGAGAAAAAAAGATGAGGAAAAGTGATCAATGTTTGGGAAGTGAGTATTACAAAATGGCTGTGTTATGGTTATTGCACAGCTCGCACATGCACGCAAACTGGTGCGCATGCACGCGCGCGCGCGCATATTCACACACACACACACACACACACACACACACCACACACACACACACACACACACACACACACACGCACAAGCACACACACACACGCACGCGCGCTCTCGCGCACGCGCGCGTACGCGCACACACACACACACACACACACACCACACACACACACACACACACGCACACACACACACACACACACACGCACACACACACACACACACACACACACACACACCACACACACACACACATGCACAACTCATACACACACACACCACACACCCACACCACACACACACACCACACACACACATACACCACACACAAACTAAATGTTTTTCTCTCTCTCTCTCTCTGTTTCTCTGTCTCTGTCCTCTCACTATCTCCTCCCTCTCTCTCTCTCTCACCACCTCTCTCTCTCTCATGCACGCACTCACCACACACATACCCCCCCCCCCCCCCCCCACACACACACACAACACACATAATGCACTGGATCTGTCATGTCTACCACACGTGAAGTGCAAACTATCTGGAACTGCCCAGGGTGTCTACACATGAAAGGTGAATGATCCTGGAAAGCCAGGCCAAGTGCTAATAACGCTGTGTGGCGCAGAGGGCGGCTGGGTGGAGGTGGTGGGGGAGGGAGCGGGTGGGGGGACGGGGGGGGGGGGCGGGGAGTGTGAGATCAGGAGAATTGGGAGCGATGAGGGAGGGAAGGGACAGCCAGGGCAAGGGGGTGAGTGAGGGAGTGGGGGAGGTGGGTAGAGGTTCGGCTGAAGAAGTGGAAGCGATAGATGGGGCGGAGGAGGGGGGGTGGGGATGGGGTGGGGGGGGAGGGGGGCAGACGGTGATGGGAAGTGGGGGCCGGGTCGCAAGTTTCTTTCCAGCGTGGAGTCGTTTGAACAGATTAAGTGTGTTTGAGTTTTAGGATTTGAGACACACCCCCACACCATCCCTATACATCCACTTTGTATGCACTCTCTCTCTCTCTCTCTCTCTCTCTCTCTCTCTCTCTCTCTCTCTCTCTCTCTCTCTCTCTCTCCCGTACGTCCTCTTTATACTTTTGAAACTCATGTTTATATTGCGCATGTTTTTTCCTTCTCTTTCTTAAAAAAACAACTCCCCATGACAACAACAACAACAATACACACAAGAGACAATTAAGCAAACAAACAAACAAAACATCGCACAATCACTTCCGTACCCATTTTCTTCACTCTCTCCAATCACTGACAAAGAAACACACACACACACACACACACACACACACACGCACGCAC
Organism: Conus betulinus; assembly: GCA_016801955.1. Classification (NCBI taxonomy): domain Eukaryota; kingdom Metazoa; phylum Mollusca; class Gastropoda; order Neogastropoda; family Conidae; genus Conus; species Conus betulinus. The sequence continues at coordinate 34,985 of JADBJO010008676.1, forward strand.
GCACGCACGCACGCACGCACACACACCACGCACGCACGCACGCACGTCACGCACGCACGCACGCACGCACGCACGCACGCACGCACACACGCACGCACGCACGCACGCACGCACGCACGCACCACACACACACACACACACACACACACACACACACACACACCACACAAACACACACAACACCCACACACACACACACACACACACCACACACACACACACCACACCCCACACACACACACACACACACACACACACACACACACACGCGCGCGCGCGCGCGCGCGCGCGCGCGCCCACTCCTCACTCAAGAGCACATTCACACAAGTATGAGCCCTGACCAAGCATTCATCATCAGTGACAGTCCCCTGCGCACAATCCCCCCACGCACATCTACAGCGCACAATACCCCCCCCCCCCCCCCCCCCCCCAAATCTACCGTGCACAATCTCCCACACACAATCTACAGTGCACAATAATCCCCCCTCCCCCCCTTATCTACCATGCACAATCTCCCACACACAATCTACAGCGCACAATACCCCCCATCCCATCCCCCGCCCCCCCGTAAATCTACAGTGCACAAACACCCACGCACAATCTACAGCGCACAATACCCCCACCCCACCTCCCCGTAAATCTACCGTGCACAAACACCCACGTAAATCTACAGCGCAAATACCCTTTCCCCCAAATCTGCCGTGTACAAACACCCACATATAATCTACAGCGCACAATACCCCCCCCCCCCCCCCCCCCCCACACAACACACACACACACACACCTCCCTCCCGTACATCTACCGTACACAAACCCCACGCACAATCTACAGCGCACATACCCCCCCCCCCCCCCACTCCCCTCGCAAATCTACCGTGCACAAACACCCACACACGATCTACAGCGCCCCCCCCCCCCCCCCCCATCAAATCTACCGTGCACAAACCCCCACGAACAATCTAAAGCACACAATCCCTGCTCATAACCTTCCCTACACACGCACACACACACACACACACACCACACACACACACACACACACACACCCCCCCCCCCCCCACAACACACACACCACACACACACACACACACACACACACACACACACACACACACACTCCACCCACATAACCACACACACACGCACACACACACACACACACACACACACACACACACACACACACACACACACACACACATTCCCCACACACAATCCCCCCGCACACCCCCCCCCCCCCCCCCCCCCACACACACACACACACAATCCCTCCACAATGCCCCCACACAATCCCCCACGCACAACTCCCCACGCACAATCCCTTGTGCACAATATCCCACACACACAATCCCCCACACACAATCCCCCACACACAACCCCCCACGCACAATACACGCTCACAATCCCCAGCACAAATACCCCACGCACAATCCCCCCTCCCCCGCGCACAACCACGCACAATCACGCACAATCCCTCACGCACTACCCCCAACACACTATTCCCAACGCACACCCCCCCCACGCACAATCCCCCGCGCACAAACTCCTGCGCACAATCCCCCACGCACAAACTCCCGCGTACAATCCCCCGCCCACAATTTCTCACGCACGATCCCTCACGTACAATCTCCTGCGCGCAATCCCTCGTGCACAATTCATCGCGCACAATTCTCCACGCACAATCCCTCGTCCACACTTCCCCCCCCCCCCCCCCCCCCCCCCCCCCCCACCTGCGCAATCCCCCACGCACAATCTCCCGCACACAAGTTCCCACACAATCTCCCACACACAATCCCTCACACACAATCCCCCCACACAATCTCCCGCACACAAGTTCCCACACAATCTCCCACACACCAATCCCTCACACACAATCCCCCCACACAATCTCCCGCACACAAGTTCCCACACAATCTCCCACACACACAATCCCTCACACACACCCCCCCCCCCCCCCCCCCCCACCCCCCACACACACCCCCTCCCACACACACACACACACCTCTCCCACTCACAATCTCCCACCAATTTCCTCACACACAATCTCTCACCCACAATCTCAACACACCCCCCCCCCCCCACCACCACACACACACACACAAACTCCCCATACACAATCCCCCACACACAATTCCCCCCACTCAATCCCCCATGCACAATCTCCCCATACAATCCCCCCCACACAAAAACCCACACACGATCTCCCACACACAAAATCTCACACACACAATCTCCTACACACAATCTCCAACACAACAATCCCCCGCGCACACAATCTCCCACACACAATCTCCCACCACACAGCTGGTCATTTAACCGTCATCCACGTAGGGATGAGTCCTTGCTTGAACACTCCATTCATCGCTGTCTCCCTCTGTGTACACTATAGTCCTTGCTTTAACACTCCGTTCATCGCTGTCTCCCTCTGTGTACACTATAGTCCTTGCTTTAACACACTCTCCGTTCATCGCTGTCTCCCTCTGTGTACACTATAGAGCTTACTGACTAGTCCTTGCTTTAACACTCCATTCATCGCTGTCTCCCTCTGTGTACACTATAGCCCTTTGCTTTAACACTCCATTCATCGCTGTCTCCCTCTGTGTACACTATAGTCCTTGCTTTAAACACTCCATTCATCGCTGTCTCCCTTTGTGTACACTATAGTCCTTGCTTGAAACACTCCATTCATCGCTGTCTCCCCTCTGTGTACACTATAGTCCTTTGCTTGAACACTCCATTCATCGCTGTCTCCCCTCTGTGTACACTATAGTCCTTTGCTTTAACACTCCATTCATCGCTGTCTCCCTCTGTGTACACTATAGTCCTTGCTTAACAAACACTCCGTTCATCGCTGTCTCCCTCTGTGTACACTATAGTCCTTGCTTTAACACTCTCGTTCATCGCTGTCTCCCTCTGTGTACACGATAGTCCTTGCTTGAACACTCTATTCATCGCTGTCTCCCTCTGTGTACACTATAGTCCTTGCTTGAACACTCCATTCATCGCTGTCTCCCTCTGTGTACACTATAGTCCTTTGCTTTAACACTCCATTCATCGCTGTCTCCCTCTGTGTACACTATAGTCCTTGCTTTGAACACTCCATTCATCGCTGTCTCCCTCTGTGTACACTATAGTCCTTGCTTGAACACTCCATTCATCGCTGTTTCCCTCTGTGTACACTATAGTCCTTGCTTGAACACTCCATTCATCGCTGTCTCCCTCTGTGTACACTATAGTCCTTTGCTTTAACTCTCCATTCATCGCTGTCTCCCTCTGTGTACACTATAGTCCTTGCTTTAACACTCCGTTCATCGCTGTCTCCCTCTGTGTACACTACAGTGCCTACTGACTGCATGCACGTCAAATTCCCTTGACTGCCGGACGGGTTGTTTCAGGGAAGATAACGCGCGGGAAATGTATACCTGTGGGGAAAATTGCGGGGAATTGACCCACAGGGAAGTGGAAGCTGGAGATTGTGTAACCCCCCATATAAAAAACATTGTTCAAATGTTGGTACTGACGTGAACCCCCCCCCCCCCCCCCCCCCCCCCCCCCCCAGCAAAAATTTATCAAATGTTGGTAACCCCCCCCCCCCCCCCCCCCCCCCAAGTAAAAGTGTATGAACTGTTAGCGCTGATGTGTGACCCCCCCCCCACCCCCCCCCCCCCCAGAAAATTCTTATCAAATGTTGGAACGCAAGTAAAACTGTATTGATATTGGTTCTGATGTGTAGCCCCCCCCTCCCCCCCCCCCCCCCCCCCCCCCCCCCCCCCCCCCCCCCCCCCCCCCCCCCCCAGTAATATTCATTAAATGTTGGTAGCCCCCCAACTAAAGATATATTGAATGCTGGTACTGACATGTAACATCCCCCACCCCACCCTCCTTCCCCAAGCCGCGAGTAAAAATGTATTAAATGTTCGCACTGACGCGTAACCGCCAAGTAAAACTGTATCAATGTGGGTACAGACGTGTAAACCACCCAAGTAAAACTGTATCAAAATGTTGGCACTGACGTGTAACCGCCAAGTAAAACTGTATCAAATGTTGGCACTGACGTGTAACCGCCAAGTAAAAACTGTATCAAATGTGGGTACAGACTTGTAACCGCCAAGTAAAATGTGTTAAATGTCGATACTGATGCACGGAGCGGATTCGGATCAAGGTACCGATCCAGAGTCCGTCCCCTGCGATGGCTGGTGTCTACGCTCTCCCTAACAAACATCTGCCTTTGCTTTGTATTGTATTTCGTTCTCTCCCCATGTCTTACGTAAACAATGTATTTCCACTTAAATACAAAGTGAAAATCATTGCCACGTCAGCCCAGCAGCGCCTCCACAAAACAATACCCGATGCCTTCACACACATCCATCTTCACAAACAACACACGGTGCCTTCACACACATCCATCTTCACAAACAACACACGATGCCTTCACACACATCCATCTTCACAAACAACACACGGTGCCTTCACACACATCCATCTTCACAAACAACACACGATGCCTTCACACACATCCATCTTCACAAACAACACACGATGCCTTCACACACATCCATCTTCACAAACAACACACGATGCCTTCACATACATCCATCTTCACAAACAGCACACACGATGCCTTCACACACATCCATCTTCACATATAACACACGATGCCTTCACACACATCCATCTTCACAAACAGCACACGATGCCTTCACACACATCCATCTTCACAAACAGCACACGATGCCTTCACAGACATCCATCTTCACATATAACAAAACGATGCCTTCACACACATCCATCTTCACAAATAACACACGATGCCTTCACACACATCCATTTCCGATGATGATGATGATGATGATGATGATGATGATGATGATGATGATGGATCTGGCAACAAATGATCTCTGTGACCAAGCTACAACATCAGTGGCAGATCTGTGTGACCTAGCTACAACATCAGTGGCAGATCTGTGTGACCTAGCAACAACATCAGTGGCAGATGTCTGTGACCTAGCTACAACATCAGTGGCAGATGTCTGTGACATAGCTACATCAGTGGCAGATCTCTGTGACCTAGCAACAACATCAGTGGCAGATCTCTGTGACCTAGCTACAACATCAGTGGCAGATGTCTCTGTGACCTAGCTACAACATCAGTGGCAGATCTGTGTGACCCTAGCTACAACATCAGTGGCAGATCTCTGTGACCTAGCTACAACATCAGTGGCAGATGTCTGTGACCTAGCTACAACATCAGTGGCAGATGTCTGTGACATAGCTACACATCAGTGGCAGATCTCTGTGACCTAGCAACAACATCAGTGGCAGATCTGTGTGACCTAGCTACAACATCAGTGGCAGATATGTGTGACCTAGCTACAACATCAGTGGCAGATCTGTGTGACCTAGCTACAACATCAATGGCAGATCTGTGTGACCTAGCTACAACATCAGTGGCAGATCTGTGTGACCTAGCTACACCATCAGCGGCAGTTGTCTGTGACCTAGCTACAACATCAGCGGCAGATCTGTGTGACCTAGCTACAACATCAGCGGCAGATGTCTGTGACCTAACTACAACATCAGCGGCAGATATCTGTGACCTAGCTACACCATCAGCGGCAGATGTCTGTGACCTAGCTACAACACATCAGTGGCAGATCTCTGTGACCTAGCTACAACATCAGTGGCAGATGTTTGTGACCTAGCTACATCAGTGGCAGATCTGTGTGACCTAGCTACACCATCAGTGGCAGATCTGTGTGACCTAGCTACACCATCAGTGGCAGATGTCTGTGACCTAGCTACATCAGTGGCAGATCTCTGTGACCTAGCTAAAACATCAGTGGCAGATATGTGTGACCTAGCTACAACATCAGTGGCAGATGTCTGTGACCTAGCTACGTCAGTGGCAGATCTCTGTGACCTAGCTACAACGTCAGTGGCAGATGTCTGTGACCTAGCTACACCATCAGTGGCAGATGTCTGTGACCTAGCTACTCCATCAGTGGCAGATCTGTGTGACCTAGCTACACCATCAGTGGCAGATGTCTGTGACCTAGCTACACCATCAGTGGCAGATCTATGTGACCTAGCTACACCATCATCAGTGGCAGATGTCTGTGACCTAGCTACACCATCAGTGGCAGATCTGTGTGACCTAGCTACACCATCAGTGGCAGATGTCTGTGACCTAGCTACATCAGTGGCAGACCTGTGACCTAGCAACAACATCAGTGGCAGATCTGTGTGACCTAGCTACACCATCAGTGGCAAATCTCTGTGACCTAGCTACATCAGTGGCAGACCTGTGACCTAGCTACACCATCAGTGGCAGATCTGTGTGACCTAGCTACACCATCAGTGGCAGATCTCTGTGACCTAGCTACATCAGTGGCAGACCTGTGACCTAGCTACACCATCAGTGGCAGATCTGTGTGACCTAGCTACACCATCAGTGGCAGATCTCTGTGACCTAGCTACATCAGTGGCAGACCTGTGACCTAGCTACACCATCAGTGGCAGATCTGTGTGACCTAGCTACACCATCAGTGGCAGATGTCTGTGACCTAGCTACATCAGTGGCAGACCTGTGACCTAGCTACACCATCAGTGGCAGATCTCTGTGGCCCTAGCTACACCATCAGTGGCAGATGTCTGTGACCTAGCTACATCAGTGGCAGATCTGTGTGACCTAGCTACACCATCAGCGGCAGAGCCAACCCAGTCACACTGTCTGTACACAGGCCTGTCTTTACCAACTGTGCTGACTTTCACTAGATGCCGATAACCTGACGACATCTCCGGAATGCAGGAGGCATTTCTCTGGTGCAGCTGAGAGGAAAGCATGAGAGAGAGCGAGAGAGAGAGCGAGCGAGCGAGAGCGAGCGAGAGAGAGAGAGAGAGAGAGAGAGACGAGGAGAGAGAGAGAGAGAGAGAGGGAGAGAGAGAGAGAGAGGGGGGGAGTAAAAGGGAGAGAAGACGAAGGAGAGGGAGGAGGGAAGGAGGGCGAGAGAGAGAGAGAGAGAGAGAGAGAGAGAGAGAGAAGAGAGAGAGAGAGAGAGAGAGAGAGAGAGAGGGAGAGAGAGAGGAGAGAGAGAGGAGAGAGAGACAGAAGACAGACAGACAGACAGACAGAAATCGTTCTTCTTCATGTCAGTTCCAGACATGGGGCTTTGTCGGTTGGCTGCAGAATTGGGGGAGGGTGGAAACGAGGCCCTTCTTTTCCTTTGCAGACTTTTGTTGGTTTGTTTTTTTCTTCTTTTTTTTTTTTTGCGGATATTTGTTGTTCTCTTTAAGTTATCCGTTTTCTTTGCATGCGCGTCAAAACCGATTTCTAACGTTATCTTGCGATGTGTATGTTGCTCCCTCCCACCCCCTATCTTCTCTCTCTTCTCTCTCTATCTCTCTCTCTCTCTCTCTCTCTCTCTCTCTCTCTCTCTCTCTCTATCTCTGCCTCTAGATGTCTTTCTGTCTGTGTGTGTGTGTGTCTTTCTGTCTGTCTGTCTCGTTTATTCTCCTTCCCCCACCCTCTCTCTTTATGATCTCTCTGAGTCTCTGTCTCTGTCTCTGTCTCTCTCTCTCTCTGTCTCTCTCTCTCTCTCTCTCGCGCGCGCGCGCGCACACAGAGACACACACACACACACACACACACACGCACACAAAATGTGCACGCGCGCACGCACGCATGCACTCACACTCACACACACACACACACACACACACACACACACACACACACACCACACAGAGAGAGAGAGAGAGAGAGAGAGAGAGAGAGAGAGAGAGAGAGAGAGAGAGAGAGAGGCATGCGCGTGCGTGCACACACACACCACATTCACTCTTTCACACACCTACATGCGTGTACATGCTCTCTCTCTCTCTCTCTCTCTCTCTCTCTCTCTCTCTCTCTGTCACTCGCTCATACATACACATATACACACACGTGCAAGCTCATATACGTCCGCGCGCGCGTGTACACACACACACACACACACACACACACACACACACACACACCAGACAAAACAGGAACTGTCTCACAGCACGGTATCTTCGAAAACAAACAAGGAAGGAAATGGCGAGAGCTGACGACAGCCCCGATATGCTGATGATCAGGAGTAAGAAACACACAGACAGAACCGAACCAACACACTACGATGAATCTCTTCATACAACACTCCCCCCCCCCCCCTTTCCTCCCAGCCAAAACACCTCCCTTCCCATCCCCGTTTCCAAACACACAGCTCCCTGATTCAGATTTCTGTTGATTAGTATGTTTCATCGGCAAACATTCACACAGCTCCCTGATTCACATTTCTGTTGATCAGTATGTATCATAGGCAAACATTCACAGAGCTCCCTGATTCAGATTTCTGTTGATCAGTATGTATCATAGGCAAACATTCACACAGCTCCCTGATTCAGATTTCTGTTGATCAGTATGTATCATAGGCAAACATGCACACAACTCACTGATTCAGATTTCTGTATCATAGGCAAGCATTCACACAGCTGACTGATTCAGATTTCTGTTGATGAGTATATATCACAGGCAAAACATTCACACAACTTCCTGATTCAGATTTCTGTTCATCAGTATGTATCACAGGCAAACATTCACACAGCTCACTGATCAGATTTCTGTATCATAGGCAAACATTCACACAGCTCACTGATTCAGATTTCTGTTGATCAGTATGTATCATAGACACATTCACACTGTCACACGACGACAGGGTGGTGAAGGCGGAATGTGTGTGTGTGTGTGTGTGTGTGTGTGTGTGTGTGTGTGTGTGTGTGTGCGCGTGCGCACGCGCGTGCGTGCGTGCGTGCGTGCGTGCGGTGTGTGTGTGTGTGTGTGTGTGTGTGTGTGCTTGCATTCATGCGTGTGCGTGCGCGCGCGTGCTCGCGCGCGTGCGTGTGTGTGTGTGTGTGTGTGTGTGTATGTGTGTGTGTGAGCGATTGGGATGGTTTTAGCAAACAGAGTGTTCCCTGGGGAAAAGGGATATCTTACCCCGATGTTTGCGACTAAAGCAGCCCAGTGTGTGTTGTGGTGAGCGACGGACTGAAATCGATTGGACACTGTAGCTGTGTACACTGCTGTCGTTTGAACGGATCAGAGACGAATTAGAGTGAAGGATGTGAAGTGACAGACAGACAGAGAGACAGAGCGAGATAGAGGGACAGAGAGAGTCAGAGACAGAGATAGGGAGACAGACACAGACAGACAGAGAGAGAGAGACGAGAGAGAGAGAGGAGAGAGAGAGAGAGACAGAGAGAGAGACAGAGGACGGGAGAGATGGGGGGGAGAGAGAGAGAGGAGAGAGAGAGAGAGAGAGAGGAGAGAGAGAGAGAGACGGGAGGAGAGAGAGAGAGAGAGAGAGAAGAGAGAGAGAGGAGAGAGAGAGGAGAGAGAGGGAGAGAGAGGGAGAGAGAGAGAGGAGAGAGAGAGAGAGAGAGAGAGAAGAGAGAGAGATGAGAGAGAGAGGAGAGAGAGAGAGACAGATAGAGAGATAGAGAAACAGAGACAGACAGAAAGAGACAGAGTGAGACAGAGAGACAGTGAGACAGACATACAGATACACAGACAGTGAGACAGACAGACACACACAGACAGTGAGACAGACAGACAGACAGACAGAGAGAGACAGACAGACAGACACACACACACACACACACACACATACACACACGTGCGCGCGCACACACACACACACACACACACACACACACACGCGCGCGCACATAGGGGGAGAGAAAGAGAGAAGAGAGAGAGAGAGAGAGAGAGAGAGAGAGCGAGACAGACAGAAACACACACACACACACCACACACATATATATATATATATATATATATATATATATATATATATATATAATAGAATTAAAAGGCCACTCAGAGTGTTAAAAGTGCTCAACCAAACAGGGAGCGACCATAACAATTTAAAACAGGTTTAAAACGAAGGATTAAAAACCTACAGATCTGTTTCAAGCTAAAAGCTCTCCTCAGGGTACAAACTGGGCGCACCACCGGTGTTATATAGTGTGTTGTGTGGGCGCGTGAGCACTGTACGTGTGGCACGTGGCCTGTAGTTTTTTTTTATCTTTTTGGGGCGCGTTCAGGGGGGACGTGTCAGGGGATGGTGCATTGATAAAGATTTCCATTTATGCCTGCAATTATTTATCATTTCTACTTTAGAGTTCAGAGATGCTAGATGGGGTTTACATAATATCAGCCACTTTTCTGTAGTGCATAGATTGCATTTTTTAGAAATGTTGTTGTATGGTGTTGCTCTTTTATAATTTTCCATGATATGTTATAATCTATTTTCTTATCTTTAAACTTCCAAATATATTTGCTTAATTCTGTTTGGTTTTTATATTTTTCCTGCTTGAAAGACTGTTTGTGGTTTGCATATCTGGTTTTAAAACGGTTAGCCGTGATCCCTATGTATGTTTCTTTATCACTGTCCGTTGTTTACTGTAGCTTGGTACACAATATTATTGTAGAGACATTTATTATTCAGAGGGCACTGGTCCTTTTTTGTGCAATTACAAGATGTCCTTTCGTCACCCTCTTTGGTTGTATTGCTTTTGGTTTTATTGGAAGAATCAATTATATTTTTAAGGTTAGGCATACACGAGTACGATAGCTTGATGGTGTTTTTATTGAATATTTTAGATAGAACATGTTCTTTTGGGAATGATGTTGTAAGGATTCTTAAGAACTCTTTTCCTACGCTAGTTTTTGTTCTTCCATCATATGGAGGGTTATACCATATAATCTTTCTTTTCCTGTTTTTCTTATTGCTGTTCGTGTTGTTATCTGGATTGTATTGTAATTTGTAGTTGTAACCACTTTTATACAGCGCCTCTTGGTATTCGGCTGCTGCACTGTTAAATGTTTTCTCATTGCATGACAGTTTAGACAGTCTTTTGTTTTATACCATTAGGTATGGTTTTTAGAATGGAGGGTGGATGGTTACTTTTGATGTCTACGTAGACAGGTGTGTCATTAGGTTTTTTGTATGGTTTGTAAGTATGATCCTTGAGGTCTAATGTTATGTCTAAGTAATTTACTATTTTTTGTGTTAGCTTCTACTGTAAATTTTTAGGTTATGGCTTTGGAAAATTTTACAAAGTTCTTTCTTCTTGTTTTCAATGGTTTTGGGTTTATTGTTTAGCATGGCAAGGCCATCATCTCTGTATAGGCAACCTGTTTACCAAGTATTTTCTGTATATGAGACAACATGAAGAGTCCAACCAATTCACAGGTTTCAGCTCCATCATAAGATCCCATCGTGACATCGAATGTGGAGTTTTTGCTGTTTTTTTTTAATCCAAGTTTCATTGTTGCTATGGAGGAGGGTTTTCTTGGTGTGGAAAATAATTTCCATCTCAGAATCTGTTATATTTGTGTATTTGTTGGCGAATCTTAAAGCTTTAGTAAGTAATTCCTCATCAATAGATGGGTAGAAATCCACTGATCTTGCCTAAAAAAAAATCCTGGAAAAAGCAATAGAGGACATAAAAAACAAACACTGAATATAATCTCTGGAAAAAATAGTTATGAAGTTATCCAATGGTTTAAAGAATTGAACAAAACAGAAAAACACAATGTTCATTACTTTCGACATCTTATGATGGAGCTGAAACCTGTGAATTGGTGGACTCTTCATGTTGTCTCATATACAGAAAATACTTGGTAAACAGGTTGGCCTATACAGAGATGATGGCCTTGCCATGCTAAAAAAAATAAACCCAAAACCATTGAAAACAAGAAGAAAGAACTTTGTAAAATTTTCCAAAGCCATAACCTAAAAATTACAGTAGAAGCTAACAAAAAATAGTAAATTACTTAGACATAACATTAGACCTCAAGGATCATACATACAAACCATACAAAAAACCTAATGACACGCCTGTCTACGTAGACATCAAAAGTAACCATCCACCCTCCATTCTAAAAACCATACCTAATGGTATAAACAAAAGACTGTCTAAACTGTCATGCAATGAGAAAGCATTTAACAGTGCAGCAGCCGCCGAATACCAAGAGGCGCTGTATAAAAGTGGTTACAACTACAAATTACAATACAATCCAGATAACAACACGAACAGCAATAAGAAAAACAGGAAAAGAAAGATTATATGGTATAACCCTCCATATGATGGAAGAACAAAAACAAACGTAGGAAAAGAGTTCTTAAGAATCCTTACAACATCATTCCCAAAAGAACATGTTCTATCTAAAAATTCAATAAAAACACCATCAAGCTATCGTACTCGTGTATGCCTAACCCTTAAAAATAATTGATTCTTCCAATAAAACAAAAAAGCAATACAACCAAAGAGGGTGACGAAAGGACATCTTGTAATTGCACAAAAAAGGACCAGTGCCCTCTGAATAATAAATGTCTCTATAATAATATTGTGTACCAAGCTACAGTAACAACGGACAGTGATAAAGAAACATACATAGGGACCACGGCTAACCGTTTTAAAACCAGATATGCAAACCACAAACAGTCTTTCAAGCAGGAAAAATATAAAAACCAAACAGAATTAAGCAAATATATTTGGAAGCTTAAAGATAAGAAAATAGATTATAACATATCATGGAAAATTATAAAAAGAGCAACACCATACAACAACATTTCTAAAAAATGCAATCTATGCACTACAGAAAAGTGGCTGATATTATGTAAACCCCATCTAGCATCTCTGAACTCTAAAGTAGAAATGATAAATAATTGCAGGCATAAATGGAAATCTTTATCAATGCACCATCCCCTGACACGTCCCCCTGAACGCGCCCCAAAAAGATAAAAAAAAACTACAGGCCACGTGCCCACACGTACAGTGCTCACGCGCCCACACAACACACTATATATAACACCGGTGGTGCGCCCAGTTTGTACCCTGAGGAGAGCTTTTAGCTTGAAACAGATCTGTAGGTTTTTAATCCCTTCGTTTTAAACCTGTTTTAAATTGTTATATATATTATATATATATATATATATATATATATTATATACAGAGAGAGAGACAGACAGAGAGAGAGAGAGACGAAGAGAGAGAAAGAGAGTCAGAGACAATGAGATAGAGACGGAGACAGAGACAGACAGACTGGCAGACAGACACAGACAGACAGACAGACAGACAGAGACAGAGACAGAGAGAACTCAATGGAAAATCAGAACTCAGGGTAGAGGGGGGTGGGGGGTGGTGGCTTTGATTGTAGGAACTAAATCACGGAGTATCATTAGTGTCTATAGAAGAAGAAGAAGAAAACAGGGACACATGATACAGTCATACATATAATAATATATCACATGTGCCCACATACTCCCAATGTACAATATCTCCCTTCTCCTTCAACCTTCTATCTGCCTATGTGTCTGTCTGTCTGTCTGTCTGTCTCTCTCTCTCTCTCTCTCTCTCTCTCTCTCTCTCTCTTTCCCCCCCCCTCCCTCCCATCCTCTCTCCCTCTCTCTCTCTCTCTCTCTCTCTCTCTCTCTCTCTCTCTCTCTCTCTCTCCCCCCTCTTTTCGTTTTTTTTTCTCCTCATTGCTGTCTTTCTTTCTCTTCTTTCGTTTTTTTTTCTTTCAATATTTCTTCTCTTTTCGTTTTATTTTGTTTTCTCTTGCATTCTTTCTTTCGTTCCCTTTTCCACTTTCTCTCTGTTGTTTTCTTTTCTTTCGTTTCTACGTCTCTCTCTCTTTTCATTTTGTGCTCTTTCAAAATTTGTCCTTTCCTTTCTTTCTCTCTCACCCAGCTCTCTCGTTCGTTTCTTTCCTTCTGTTCTTTTTCTTTCAAGGTGATCGAACAAAAGCTTCTTCGATCTCCTGTTGTGAAAAAAGTCACGGAGAGAGTGAGCACGTTTACTACCTCAGCACTGTGTGTGGGATGGGGAATAAAATTCCACCCCCACTCTCCCCACACGTCAGTGCGCAGCCATCTCTCGTACCCCCTCAATTTGTCTCCCGGCAATAAATCTTATCCCTGATAAAGAACAAAAAATATAGATAAAAAAGGAAGAAAGACCTATGTGGCAAAAACTCATCATAACCATCACCAGCATCATCAATGAGGACCACAACAGCAGCAAAAGCAAATCAACTAACCAGTTAACCAACCAACCAACCAAGCAACTAATCAACCACCCAAACAGACGTCAATTTGATCATGTTAGTTCATAGTTTCTGTTTCACTTTCATCAATGAGGTGTCACTGCGTACGGACCAGTCCATATACGCTACACCACATTCGTTAAGTTTCAAGACAACACTGTGCATGATTTAAAGCTGTGTGTGTGTGTGTGTGCGCGTGCGTGCGTGCGCGCGTGTGTGTGTGTGTGTGTGTGTGTGGTGTGTGTGTGTGTGTGTGTGTGTGTGTGTGTGTGTGTGTGGTGTGTGTGTGTGTGTGTGTGTGTGTGTGTGCGTGTGTGTTGCGTGTGTGAGTGTGTGTGTGTGTGTGTGTGTGTGTGTGTGTGTGTGTGTGTGTGTGTGTGTGTGTGTGTGTGTGCGTGTGTTTGTGTGTGTGTGTGTGTGTGTGTGTGTGTGTGTGTGTGTGTGTGTGTGTGTGTGTGTGTGTGGTTTCTGTTGTTGATATTGTTATTGTTGTGGATGTCATTTTTACCCACAGACTTCATATGCAAGGTGGACTTTCTGTCCCCAGACCATTGTGAAGGCAGCCATAGAGTTGGGTGTTTCAAAGGCAGATCCCGTGGACGATCCACACAGAGGAACTGCAATGACGACGACACCTTTACACCATGTGGACGATCCACACAGAGGAACTGCAATGATGACGACACCTTTACATCTTTATGGACGATCCACACAGAGGACCTGCAATGATGACGACACCTTTACACCATGTGGACGATCCACACAGAGGAACTGCAATGATGACGACACCTTTACACCATGTGGACGATCCACACAGAGGAACTGCAATGATGACGACACCTTTACATCTTATGGACGATCCACACAGAGGACCTGCAATGATGACGACACCTTTACACCATGTGGACGATCCACACAGAGGAACTGCAATGATGACGACACATTTATACCATGTGGATTATCCACATAGAGGAACTGCAATGATGACGACACCTTTACACCATGTGGACGATCCACACAGAGGAACTGCAATGATGACGACACCTTTACATATTATGGACGATCCCAAAGAGGAAACTGCAATGATGACGACACCTTTACATCTTATGGACGATCCATACAGAGGACCTGCAATGATGACGACACCTTTACATCCTGTGGACGATCCACACTGAGGAACTGCAATGACGACGACACCTTTGCACCATGTGGACGATCCACACAGAGGACCTGCAATGATGACGACACCTTTACATCCTGTGGACGATCCACACTGAAGAACTGCAATGATGACGACACCCTTACACCATGTGGACGATCCACACAGAGGAACTGCAATGATGACGACACCTTTACACCATGTGGACGATCCACACAGAGGAACTGCAATGATGACGACACCCTTTACATCTTATGGACGATCCACATAGAGGAACTGTAGTGATGACGACACACCTTTACACCATGTGGACGATCCACACTGAGGAACTGCAATGATGACGACACCTTTACACCATGTGGACGATCCACACTGAGGACCTGCAATGACGACGACATCTTTACACCATGTGGACGATCCACACTGAGGAACTGCAATGACGACGACACCTTTACACCATGTGTGGACGATCCACACAGAGGAACTGCAATGATGACGACACCTTTACACCATGTGGACGATCCACACAGAGGAACTGCAATGATGACGACACCTTTACACCATGTGGACGATCCACACAGAGGAACTGCAATGACGACGACACCTTTACACCATGTGGACGATCCACACAGAGGAACTGCAGTGATGACGACACCTTTACACCATGTGAACGATCCACACAGAGGAACTGCAATGATGACGACACCTTTACACCATGTGGACGATCCACACAGAGGAACTGCAGTGATGACGACACCTTTACACCATGTGAACGATCCACACAGAGGAACTGCAATGATGACGACACCTTTACACCATGTGGACGATCCACACAGAGGAACTGCAGTGATGACGACAACTTTACCATGCTGCGTGTAACTGTGGATGGAATGATGATGACCTTTCCCACCACCAACGTCAGATACATTTTGATGCAACATTAAATACGATATGCAAGCTCTGTTTCAACATCAGATAAGATATGCAAACTGTGTTTCAAAATGTCGTGACATCCGATTGAAAAAAAAAAGGCATGTGACGACATTGGTATAGCTGAGCTCTTCCTTCACGAAGGCGACTCTGGACGTGACATTGATTGAGACAGGAGTGATGACGTCATTAGCGAGAGGCATTTGCAGTCACGTGGTAAGTGGATTCCAAGGTAGAACCAACGCTCATGATTTGGAACTACTCGTGGAATCGGGCTTTTCCGGCGGGCGGAGCCCGGGACATGGCCAAGTATCCACAGTGTATTGACCTAGCATTAACAGTATATTGGCCAAGTATTGACAGTGTATTGGCCCAGCATTAACAGTGTATTGGCCCCCACAGCTGAGCGGCTATGGGACTTCAACCTCTTCAGAGATGAATTTTCCTGCAGACGAGATGAACGATGTTTGCAGCAGCGTTCTTTTAAGGCACAGAACGACTGTTTTGTCCACACCATGAATGGTGCTTGGAGCGTGGCTGACAAGTCACGTCAACTCTCAAAGAACGACTGTCCGTCCACACCTGGAATGGTGCTTGGTGTGTGGCTGAAACGTCACGTCAACTCTCAAAGAACGACTGTCCGTCCACACCTGGAATGGTGCTTGGTGTGTGGCTGAAACGTCACGTCAACTCTCAAAGAACGACTGTCCGTCCACACCTGGAATGGTGCTTGGTGTGTGGCTGAAACGTCACGTCAACTCTCAGCCCGGTCAACGACAGGTCTCGTCCTACACCTGGAATGGTGCTTGGTACAGATGTCGCCTGCAACGATAGGCGGATATGCCACTGCTCATACGCATGCTCAACATGAACACACACACACATTGCCCACAACACACACACACACACACACACACACACACACACACACACATACTGCCGCACCGCATGCATGTGCATGCACCACACACACACACACACACACCACACACACACACACACACACCACACACACACACACACACACACACAGAGACACCACACACACACACACACTCCGTCTCTCTCACTCTAATCGGGAAGACGTTCTCTCTCAAACTCTCAACACAACTCACAACACACACACACACACACACACCACACACACACACACACACACACACACACACACACACACACACACACACACACTCACACACACACACACACACACACACACACTCCTCCTCTCTCACTCTCTCTCACACACACACACACACATCCATATCACACACACACACACACACACTCTCCCACACACACACCCCTCACACCTCTCACACACACACGCACTCTGTCGCTCACCTACTCACGGGCTCTCTCATCTCTCTCACACTCACTCCACACACACACACACACACACACACACACACAACAACGCCACACACACACACCACACGCACACGGCGCCACACACACACACCACACACACACACACACACACACACACACACACGCACGCACGCACGCACGCACACAACACACAACACAAGGCACACACACACACACACACACACATCACCATACTCAATCGCGCGCACCATGCACGCGCACATAACAGCAGCCGCGGTAGCAACACGCACGCGCACACGATACACAGCACACACATGATCATCACTGTTCTCCTCCTCCTCCTCCTCCTCCTCCTC